>JAHKKF010537718.1:0-45391 GCA_019740295.1 Labeo calbasu
GGTTTCACAGACAAGGCTTAAGCCTAGTCCTAGACTAAAATGTCTGAGCTGTTTCAACTGAAAGAAACTTGCACTGACTGATCTTAAAATATATCAGTGCCTTTGTTTTGTCTCGAGATGCACACCAATGTTTGTTCCAAGTAATGTTTTTTTCTAAGCAGGTTTATAAAAATTACTTAAATGTCCTAATTAAACTATGGCCTAATTCTGGCTTGGGCTATGTTCACATTTTGAGCCTTAGTTCTTAATTCAGATTTTTTTTGTCAGATTTGTTTTGTTTTTGTTTTGTTTTGTTTTTTCATATAGTTGTTCACTTTGTTGCTATAAATGTGGCCAATATCAGATTTCCAGTGTGAACAGATCAAGTTCTGAACTGGCCCGCATACGCATAAGAACTATACTAACAGTGTTTCCAGGTTTTTACAACAAAATCCACTCAACTGCTTCTCAAACCTGGTCCAAAACTAGCCCAACCATGTTCAGGGGGGGTAAATATCACGTTAATGCAGTTGCGTCAACCCACAAAGTTGGAAAACAACCCACGGCAATAGTGGAAAAAAGTAGCCCAATTCTCCGGGGAAACAGTGGATTTGACAACACTTGCGAAACACGCTGTCATACGGAAGTAAACACGGAGGACATAAAGCAAGCGATTATGCGCTTATTTCTAGTGTGATCTGCTGCAGAAGCAGCGAAATTATGCACAGGCAATATGAAAAATAAAGACAAGGATGTGACGAAAGACTGCAGAGTTTTGAAACTTTTATGATACGAACCCTCAGATTTTGCTTGTGTATGGAGTTGTCACTGTAATACTTGCGAGCTCTGACACATCACACTTCCACTGTTTACCTTTTGCAACTGTCATAACACTGGGTAGTATCTAAAATCTTTGAAGTGTTTCCCGACAGTGCGGAATTATGACTTATGTCCATCTACAGTGACGTAAAATTCGCATGAAATCCGACATGACTGTTTACATTGCAGTCGCGTTGCAAAACATCTGACCTGTATCGGATTTAATACCACCTATGGAAGTGGCACAGATCGTAATTGAAAAGATCAGATTCCATGTGGTTTGTGCTGTTCACACTGTCTTGACAAAAACAGATCTGAGTCACAAATGAGCAAAAAAAACAAAAACAGATTTGTGCCACAGTTGCCTGCAGTTTGAACGCACCCTTAGTCTAAGCCCTGTCTGTGAAACCGGGCCAAAATGTGCTAATTTTTGAAATGTGGAAAATGAACGAATAGATTTAATTCAGCCATTTTTAGCAATAGATGATACCGCTCTGTTGACACCTTAAACCCAATATCAAATGTGTTATCACAGTGAGTTCACTTCTTAAAGAATGAGTAATATAGTAGATACATCAGTGATTATTTCTGTTATGTTATTAGTATTCTTTATTGCACTTTGCAATATGAGCGTTTTGTTTTCTTCCTCTACAGGGCCCGTACTGAGCTTGTGCTGTCTCTGATCAGTGCTGGCTTGTTGAGGAAAGCCTACTTTTCTTTCCCTTGTCAGCCTGAGGTTACACACTGGCTTTTCCAGGTAAAACCACCCTGTTTCCTCATATTTTCTGTTCAAAAAAACACTGTGTGCTTAGTCAATAACACATGGATGTACTTTTCAGTGGGCCAAAAAATATTTGGGCAATTAATCTACACTTGAAAGACATTTGAATGAAATATATGGTTGTTATCCAATGCAATGCTCTTTTTTCTGGCCATTGTATGTTTTGTCTCATGTTGCCTAAATTTCTGTTTTTGATCTGTTGATCAGTTTTTATGAGCTGTTTTAGGTAATAGATGTATTTTCAACATTTCTTTTGTATTGTTATATAGTTGTATGGCAGTTTTAGGCTTGCTATTCATGTGATATTTTTCTGACACACCATCTTATATTCTCTCATGGGAAACTTGTATACCCTTGGGACATTTACGTTTAAACCTGTCAAAACGTATACATTACAGTTTGGTTATGTTGCTGAGGGCTTATGCTTTTAGCAGTCCAACTTGCATACAGCTTTGCAGACTCAACTTGTATGGTCCAATAGCCAAAATTATTCAATACATTTTCCATAATTAATTACAACCGTCACTTTAACAGTCCACAATTATCTGCCTGAAATGTATGTACCGCTAACAACTATAGTGCTTTTTCAGATGATGTCAGTTCACCCAAACCCCATTATTTCCTCACACATCATGCAGTCCTTGCAAACCATTGCTCTGTCTGCTGCTCAACACATAGGTATGCTTGAAAGACCTCACAATGCCAAATATGCTGTTCCTGTACAACTGATAAAGCACTAAAATTGACTGTTGTGTTATAGTTGAACACCAGAGCCAGTGTTTTAAAGTGTGGGTACCTTCTGTACGGGACATCACCCTGGTTTTCCTGAACATGGGGGCGTCATTTATCAGTCTGTTCCCTCTAGAGGCTCTGCAACCCCCTTTTACTGAGGGTGACCTTTTGTGAGTTTTTTACTTTTCAGTCTGCAACATTATACTTCTGTGCTAGTCATATTTTATGTCTTTCAGCATATTTTCATAAGCCATGATTATACCAACAGCTTATGAATGCATATGTATGTGTTGGCAGAGAGAGCTTTCAGCCGGAAGAAGCCAGCCAAGACCGAGTGATATCTGACATGAAAGACAATGCCACTTTACCAGTACATAATTTGGAGAGTGTTCTCAAGGTAAGATAAATGTTTCAGGAATGTGTTTAGCATGTTTGAGTTGTAGGTCATTACTAATTTGTGTAATGATAAATTAGCTTTAAATATATTTTTAAGTTTCAATCTGTGTGTCTGAATTTATTATTTTTTTTTATTTGTTCAGTACCTCTCCCTGTGTACTGCATTGTGTTCGAGAGCTTACACTGATGAGGAGCTGCTGTTGCTTCTGACAATGGTGTGTAGAATTGGACTGGAGATTCATTTTCAGCTGCTACCAACTGGACACTTTAGCCTCCTGCTTCAGAATCTGCTTAAAAACATCACACACTGGGATGAACAGGTCAGAAAGAGTGTGTTCAATAACTGTATTACCCAAAAATGAACATTCTGTCATCGTTTACTCACCCTCATGCCATTTTTTGGAGCCCAAAATTCTGTATTATTAAATAATGAAAAAGTGAGTGCATTCTTCTTTTGTGGAAAGTTAACAGATTTTTTTTAGGTGGACTACCCATTGAGTACACTGCCATTCAAAAGTTTGGGATCAGTAACATTTTTAATGTTTTTTTTAATGCTGGAGTTTCTTATGCTCATCAAGGCTGTGTTTATTTGATTAAAAATACAGAAAAAAGTTTAATATAGTGAAATTTTGTTATGATGTAATATAACATTTTTCTATTTTAATCTATATTAAAATCGAATTTATTCCTGTGATCAAAGCTGATTTTTCAGCATCATTACTCCAGTGTCACATGATGCTTTAGAGATCATTCTAATATGCTGATTTATTATCAGTGCTAGAAACAGTTGTGCTGCTTCATATGTTTTGGAGCCTGTGATACTTTTTTCAGGAATCTTCGATGAATAAGAAGTCAAAAAAGAACAGCATTTGTTTAATTTGTTGAAATTGTTTCTAACAATATACAGTACGGTTCAAAAGTTTGGGTTCGGTACATTTTTATTCTTTCTTTTTTTGGAAAAAATAATACTTTTATCCAGCAAGGATGTGTTAAATTGATAAAAAGTCATAGCAAAGATGTATTATTAGAATATATTTATATTTTGAATAAAAGCTGTTCTTTTTAAGAAAAAAGTATCACAGGTTCCAAAAAAATATTGTCCAGCACAGCTGTTGCCAACATTGATGATAAATCAGCATATTAATGATTTTTGAAGGATCATGTGACACCAAAGACTGGAGTAATGGCTGATGAAAATTCAGCCTTGCATCACAGGAATAAATTATGTAAAATAAGTATATTACAACAGAAACGTTTATTTTATATTTTAATAACATTTCGAAATTTCCCAAACTTTTGAATGGCAGTGTATTAGTTTGTCATTTTCTCACATTTAACACCGATTTCTCTCTTTTTTTTTCTTTTTTTTTTTTCTATGTGTAGATGTCTAAAACTTGTCAGATCCTGACTGATTTGTCAGAAGATCATCACAACCTCAGGAGACTCGTTTATCTTCTGCCAGATAGTACTCGTGGAAAGTGAGTGAAAACCTGTAATGCAATATACATATTTTTTCTTCTTGTTGACTTCTTAATGTAGACCATAAAGATGAGCAGGTGAATCAACATTTTTTTTCCTTTTAAGTGCTTACTGCAATTATTCTTCTGCTGTTTCTTCAACAGGCAATTAAAACGACACCTGAGTGTGTCTATCATCTCAAAGCTTTTGAATCACACCTGCACTTACATACCCTCAGGGACAGATTTTAAGGTGAGAATAATCCATAGAATATTAGCTGCTTTTTAATGTCCAACTCTTGCTTTATGGTTTGTGATGAGTGCAATTATGCAGGTGTATCATCCTCTGACTCCACTTGGGAGACCAAGCTGTTGTCAAACCACTTTCATATTTGGAAATATGTACTGTATGAAGATAAAAATTCACTTTTGTTTCTATCGCTATTTTTCCAGCTCTCTGAGCTGAAACGTTTCCTACCTCAAATGCGTCCTTCGTCCCTGCTGAAAGCCCTCAGGTCTGCAAGGAGAGCAGAAGATTGTGATGCCACTTTAGACCAACAAGTAAGCAGAAAGTCATTTGGGGGCTGAGAGCTATTTGATCATTACATTTTTAATATCCAAGAGTGATACAGCAAACCACGTAGAGTTTAATAAGCTGATAAATGATCTTTTTACATACAGGCATATTACCTCTGCTACAGCCTTTTGACTTTGACAAATGAAGCTTCCAATTTTGAGTTTCTACCCTCCGCTCAAAGAGTAAGTGTCCAGGATTTTTTTTTTTCTTTTATAGTGTTGTATAGTAAAGGAGGAAATCTTCACAATTTGATTACATTTCAGGGAGTTACAATCCAATGTCAAAACAGTTCTCAATGTATCTCAATTTTCGTTGTTTTTATGTTTAGTCTGACACATGCTTTTTCATCCAGAAGAGTTATTAATGATAGACTTAGAAATCAGATTTTTGTAGATCGATCTAGAGGAATCGAGATGTTCTCTGAATAGATTTTACAGTGCAGTCATAAAGGAGCAGTGTTAATGAATCAGTCACAGAAAGACCCTGTCAGTGGACACAGACCCACTCTGTCTTCTGGTACCACTCTCACCCTCAGGGACCAATTATGAACATAACTAATTTCACTCACTCAAGAGAAAGCAGCACTTGTGTGAATTGAAGTGAGGGATGATTTTACTGAATAGAAGTGTGACGTTTAGGAGGGGTTCAGTTTAATATGCATGTTTTTTAGCATTGCTGATTTCATCTTGAATATCAGTTTTTTATGAGAAGAACCATAATTTTAACAAAACAGCAGGGTTCCCACGGATCCTTCAAACCCTTGAAAGTTTATAAATCTGAAAAAAAAAAAATCCAAAGCCCTGGAGTTTTTGAAAATAAACATGCATAGATACAGGTCCTTGAAAGTGCTTGAATTTATTTTGTGCAAGAAGTTTTCTGGTAAAATTCCATATTATTCCCTCCGGTCTGCTAATTTCACCAACACTTTGTGGCCTATGCATACTAGCTTGCTTTATTTACGTTATGTGCATTTACTGTTACATTAAGTGTTTCCCATGCGAGGTACTTTGTGTTGTACGTTGCCATGATGTTAATGCACACACTAAACTACTACGATGGTAACTCAACGGTTCACAGACACACTACGAAAATTGCAAAAATAGGTTGAAACCGCTGAAACGTGATGCCTGGAAAATGCAAGTTTCAAGATATTTGGCTCATCAAAGACAGTTACAAAGAATGGCTTGCTAGAGATCCAAAGGACCATCACTTGGCTAGGTGTGGAGCCGAATATTCTTCAGTTTTATGCAAAACAGAAATACGACAAATACAATATCAGATCTCTGTCATATGGCCAAAAATAAACGCAAAAAAAAAATAAAAAGAAAAAGCTTTTTTGCATAGTTGTGTTTGACACATGAAAACTGTAACAATGTATCTTACAAGGTAACACGATGTAACCTTGCTCTCACTTGAAATGTGTCCCCACATTAAGTCATTAAATTGGAGGATACTGGACCTGGAAACTCCTTGAAAGGTCCTTGAATTTGAAGTTAACCAAGGTGTGGTAACAGTCACTATTGCTAATTAGGTTTAAAATGTTTAAAAGTAAATTATAGTAAACTTTGTTAAATGATATTAAGGTACTACACATGTGAAAGGAAAAATTATATATAATAATTTTTGTTTATAAATGCACTAATATTATTAAATGAGGTATGGTCATTATGGCAAACCCAACAAGACTTGTCAGGTCTTGTATCATCCCAAAGGGGCTTATTTTGTGATAATGACTTGACGAGCTGTCCATTATCTCACTTATTACACAACTGCTTGTCAAATAAATAATATATAATGAATAAATATATTGTAATAAATAATTCTATAAAAAAAGAGACATTTTTACAATTCTGAATTATGACTAAAACAAATCTTCGATTTTTGAACCTTGCTGCTTTAAATCCCGAGTGCACAACAAAAGCTTACTGTGACAGGTCTAATTTATTCCCTCAATATGTATGAATAAAGTAAGGCACATCTGACTGTGCCTTAGTCTTTGTCTTGTCAGTATTGTTTTATATCACAATTGTTTTTCTTAATTAGACTAACTTGAGCCCTCTTTCACTGCCAGAACGATCTGCGGAGTCTTTCTTCTCAGCTGGAGAAGCACATTAAGTGTGACATAAGGGAGAGCGAGAAAATGCTGTATAGGAGCAAGGTGAAGAGCATCTTCGTTCTGTTCTTTGAGAATCCCTCATTCTGCTGATATCAAAGGGGTACAGATTTTTAGTGACAGTGTGTTTGTTTTTCTTTTGTAGGTGAAAGACTTTGTGGCAAGGATATACACCAAGTGGCAGGTGCTTCTCACACGAACGAGGCCTCAGGAGGTAATGTGAATGAATACAGTCAAATGAAGAATACAAGAATACTGCTAACTGATGGCGATAAAAGCTATTGTTTTTTGGCTAGTAGTTTTTGGAATTTAAACAACAGTATCTGCATTTCCATTACCCTTCAAATTGCGCAAATCGAAAATATACCCAGTAGAAACACCTCAATTTCACAAAAACTCCCATATATCGCAAAAAAGTTACACTCACATGAGGTGGTTTTCCAGGCAATTCGAAAAAGGAACATTTAGCAGAACTGCATTGGAAACTTTTTTTTTTTCTTTTTCATTTACAGTTCACTTGATCATTCTTTAATGTACTCATTGCTCTATGCTTACTTTTCTTTCCCTCAAGTGCTCCTAACTGAAATTTAGGAGCACAGTCAAAATTTTAGGACCACCTTCTAATCAATAATCGAATAATCTGATCAAAAATTAGCCTTCCCAATTATGAGGTGATATTTGTTTGACTCCTAAAGTGATTTACAGGGCAATTTTTTTTTTTACCTTTGAAATGGCATTTTTCTAACTTTTTATTAAAAGTATGTCATTAATGTCATTTTTTAAAAAAAATTGTTTAAGCTTTTTAAAATTTCTAATTAAAACAACAAAATAATAACAAGTAGAATAAGAATAAGTTACCAATCAAACAAAATCAGTGTTAAAATTAATTTGTACTACAGAGGTGGCACAGAAAAACACAAAAGTGGCTTGTAGATGTATTTTCATGTTTAATAGGGCTCAGAGGTGGCAAGAGTGCAATCAAATTCATAAATTCATGTTGGGGTTAATGGTTTAAATATAAAATTTTTAATACAGAAATATTAAATGATTTAAATGACTGAAAAGATGAAAAAATTAAACAATCTGTTAATAGGTGGTGGCAAGTCGCTGATTTAGTTACTGAATCATAGCATTCATTTGATTTATTTGAATGGCTGATTCATTCAAGAATAAAGCAAGTGACTATCTGTATGAATGGGAAATTGAATCATTGACTCACTGATTCGTTTGAAAACACGTTTATTGCTCCCTTAAAAATCATTAAAAGCTGTCGCTCATCTTAGATCATCGCAAACTCACAAAGTGCCATTATAATCAACAAAGCTCTCTACACTGCCCAATCAATCTCTTATTTATACTCTCTCTACACTTTGTTTATGAATGGATTTGTGAGAGATGTCTGTGATAGATTACTCAATGTTGCAAAAACATGTAGAAACCTTTGAAGCTCCCCTCAGCACAAACACAAATATCCTGATCGGGTCACTCACACATAGTGCTCCTAAATATTTTTTCATAGTCGCACGCAGTAATTTTCAGTCGCAAATGCGACTAAAATGGTCACACTGTAGAGCCCTGGTACTATAACTTCCAAGAAGCACCTCATACATTGCCGCTGACAAGTATAAGGGCCTTTCCTTGCCATTAATGCTTGAATAACCCCTTATTTACACTGCCCACGTCTGCAGTGCATCACGGCCACTCTAGTCAGTGCTTGTATTTATTCCAGCTGCGCCCCAGAAGCAGCTCTCCGCACTGCTTTACTAAAGATACATGTCTACGTCTCTTTCTGCGATTATACATAAACCTACCAACATCGGTTTTTAATGACTTATCATGAGAGGAAAAAAAAATTTACTCGCATAACATTGATTAATGGATACACCATCAATCTGCAATATTTTCAGTCATACATTGCAAAAAAAAGTTAAATGACTCGTTGGTTTTCCCTAACCTGATCAGGTAATTTTTATGTAACACAAAAGGAGGTCTTTGAAGAATTTCCCGGTCACCCTTTGATCCTAAAGGGGACGCCGGATGCAAAATTTACTTGCATATAAATGTCTAAGCAGTGTGTGGACACAACCACCCTACAATAATAAAAATCCATTCACTCCTGTTTTCTTAATCCCCAATAAACCTAAACAGTCTCAATTATCAAGCCGTTTTGATTTTATGAGTATGATGTCATACTGCTCAAGACCCGCCCACAACCGCTGACAGACTGTCCCATGTTAGCATATTTTCCCCCTTTTACCAGTGGTATGCGGTCTGCCATTTTCTTGAGCTGCTGGAGCGACAACAATGACTTGTAAGCAATACAGGTGTTTTGTAGTTGGATTTAAAAGTGAATATAAAACTCTTAATTGTCCCCCGTCATCAGAGCCACTGAGTATGCAGTTGATTCGTTTTGGTAATACGAGGGGTGGAGTGAGCAGTAGCTCATTATCATTTAAAGAGACATGCACCGAAACGGCTCCCTGTGAGCAGAGCTGTTTTTGACAAGGTAAAAAAGGTGTTGTTTTACAAGACCATTGAGGAATTTTAAACAAAGTAATCAGCAGACATTTCATGAAGACCCTAAATAAACATACCAACTTGTGGAAAATGGGCATCTGATGTCCCCTTTGAAAAAAAGATTTCAAAAGCACCATAACAGTATAAAAGTGGTCCATATGACTTACCTGTTAAAAAAACAACATTTGCTGGTTAGGTATTTTGAAGCATGGCAGCTGGTTTAAGCTGGTCATTAGTTGGTCATGAGCTGGTCCTGAGCAGGAGCTAGTTGCTTAGGACCAGCACAAGACCAGCTTAAACCAGCTCATGACCAGCTAAGGACCAACTAAGGACCAGCTCAAACAAGCTGACATGCTTCAAAACATACCTAACCAGCATATGCTGTTTTTTTTCAGCAGGGTTTTGCTCTTTTTTTCTGAGTTTAATGATATGATACATTTGTGTTTTCTTAGTTGTTTTTTTGAAAATCTTGACCTGTTTAAAGAATCAGATGATCAGAAACCATTCTGTGATTTGTTCATTGCATCTTGATTTGTTGTTACATCTCTCACAAATATTAGCTAGAGCTATTGTGAAGATTTTTAGTGAAACTCATCCAAATCTATTGTGTGACTTCAAAGGATATGTTTGACTATTGCATTTGCATCTTTTACAGTGTATTGTGCATGATACTTTACTCTGAAATGGCAGCACTTTTTAAAACGTTAAAAGTTAAACTTGTGTCTAGGTCATGCGTTTTTCATTCCACCTTGCTTCTCGCTTTTTAAAGGGGTCATCGGATGTCCATTTTCCTCGAGTTGATATGATTCTTTGGGGCAGTGGTTTTCAAACCGGTCCTGCAAGCACCCCCAACAATGCACATTTTGTAGGTCTCTCATATCTGACACACCCATTTCAGGTCTCGCTGCCTCTACTAACAAGCTGAAGAGTGGAATCAGTTGTGATAGTTGGGGGAGACACAGAAAACGTGTAGCGTTGGGGATGCTCGCAGGACCGGTTTGAAAACCACTGCTTTATGGTCTTAAATAGGTATGCACAATATTGGATTTTTGCCAATATTTTTTCTCATTTTGGCTGATGCCGATACCAATATATTTCCATTTGTTTGGAAATAGTCTTTCCTGTGCGGAAATTCTAAGCAAATTATTTTAAAATTTGGTTCTTTTTTAAGAAGAATATATTAGAATTAAATAAACAATAATGCAGTTCTTTTATAAGTAAATTGAGTAAATGTGACCCTGGACCACAAAACCATTCTTAAATAGCACGGGTATATTTGTAGCAATAACCAAAAATACATTGTATGGGTCAAAATTATTGATATTTCTTTTATGCCAAAAATCATTAGGATATTAGGTAAAGGTCATGTTCCATGAAGATATTTTGCAAACTTATTACTGTAAATATATCAAAACTTAATTTTTGATTAGTAATATGCATTGCTAAGAACTTCATGTGGCCAACGTTAAAGGCGATTTTCTCAATATTTAGATTTTTTTTTTGGGCAAAATGTTGTCCTGTCCCAACAAGCCATACATACATACTTATTCAGCTTTCACATGACATATAAATCTCAATTTCACAAAATTTTAAAAAAGCACTGGGTGGATTTTTATCATTATAGGGTAGTTGTGTACAGTTTCACATTATCACATTACAGTTCAAACAGTTCAAACAACATATAAAAATGAATTTTGCATCCGATGAGCCCTTTAATCGCAGAAACATGTTCTGTGTGAATGGCCCTTCGGAATATGTACTACTTTTATCATACTGTGAATTGCATGAAAATGTAATTCTACCTAATTCTCCTTTTGTGTTCCATGAAGGAAAGAAAGTCATACAGGTTTGAAACAACATGACTAGTAAATGAGTAAATGAGTGAATTTTCATTATTGTGTAAACTATGCTTCATTAGGCCTCTTGTGTAATTCACAGGGGAAGCTGTATGATTACTGGAAGCCCCCACCAGAGGATGAGTTGCCCAGCAGTCCTCAGGACCAGTCCTGCATCAAATCACAAGACACTTACGAGAGTGCAGAAGAAACTCCGACTGCAGACTGGAGCGGTGCAGAGTCAGATGAAGATGCTGAGAGCAAAGAGGAAGAAGAGGAATCGCCCAAAAAATGTGAGGAATCCCAACCTCTGGAGGGCAATGTGAAGATCGAACAAGATGATGAAGATTGTGTGGAAGACCTCAGTGATGCAGAGGAGAAAAATGATGAACCAAAGCAGCAGCAAATGGCGCTAGAGGATGATAGAAAGTTTGAACCAATATCCGATGAAGAGCTGTTTGGAAGTCAGGAAGACTTGGAGCGTGAGGTGAAGATCGAGCAAAGTTATAAAGATTGTGTGGAGGATATCAGTGATGCAGAGGAGAAAAATGATGAGCCAAAGCAACAGATGATAGAGCTACCTGATGATAGAAAGTTTGAACCAATATCTGATGAAGAGCTGTTTGAAAATGAGGAAGACTCCGAGTGTGAGGATGAAAATGATCTCATGGAAAGACAGGAGAAGCTAGCGGATGATAGAAAGTTTGAACCAATATCAGACGACGAGCTGTTTGAAAGTCATGAAGAGTTGGAGTGTGAGGATGATGACGATCTCATGAACAGAGAGGAGGAGCTTCTAAAAGATGAAGAGCCTCATGAAGAAAACAGAAAGCACATACCTGAGATGTTAGAGGAGCTTGAGGACTTGTTAGAGAAAGATAAAGAGCTGTTAGCGATGAAATAGGAAATGAAGAAAGGGTTTTGAGTCTGAGAAAGAATACAAACATTCTCAGGTCATTTTGAGAGAATTTTACATCGCACCTTTGTAGCCATCCTTGCATATGATTATGTGGGGGAGTCTTTCAGTAACACACGTCATGCATGTAACTGTTTACGTCTTGTTTATAATATATATTCTGTGTGTGTTCTGCATTTACCAGTTGTCCTTAATTTGTTTTTACAAGATGCTTCTTTTTTAAGATGTAAGATGTCTTAAACGTTTGGCCTCTGTTTTTCTGAAACATATTTTTATGTACATACGTTTCATTAGTAATAACTTGTAATGTCTGTATTGTTAATGTGCACACTGGTAGTTTTCAGGATCTACTCTTTATGCTGCTGTTTAATCTATTCCATTTATTTTTGTACTTTGCCAAATCTGGGGCATCTTTATCCAGAAAATATTACTATAACAGCACAAGCAAGGGCTTAAATAATAGTCAACTTTTTCTGTAGGTTCCAAGGATGTTTAAGCATCTCACTAGGTTTTGAGTACAGAGTAAATATAGTGTATTTTTATTATTTAGTTGTTAGCCAACCGTTCTTCCTCGAAAAAGACAGTGATGTTTGTCATAAGGAATATTTAAAAACTGGTTTCTGTATTTCTTTAAAAAGAGAGAGAGATAAAATCCTTTGGTTATTTTTATGAAAATAAATACTTGTTCTGATAAAAAGATCTGTGCGTGTGTTTCCACTCATACTCCAGACCAGCCTGGTCTTACAAGTGTTTACATCATAGTCTTGCACTGTTCATCTCTTCCAAATGGTGGTGGTAATAGAGCAATATGTATGATTATTATTATTTTTTAAAGTGCCTTTTACATGAATATTTAGAAATGTGTATTTCGTACTAAGCGTTAGCCTGTTCCTTTCTGATCTCTATATTTAACAATGAACGTACTGCGTGTTTTAACAGTGATCTTTGTTTGTAATCGTAATTGTGTAAGTGTGCTTTTTCCAATAGATAGCGAAGGAATGCGGTAGCCCAAATACTTCCCAAGAGCCCAGATGTTTTTCTCAATAATGCCGTCGGTCAGCAGCGTGTTTGCTGTTCGAGCGCATTGTTTGAGATGGAGAAGTGGCGCAGGAGGGCGTACAGTACCTGTGTAGAGGCTCACGCCGCGGGCGCACACACGCACAGCAAGGCACAGCGACTATCACAGCTGAGTTCATTCCGCGTCTCCGCTCTGGCTTCACGTTACTTGGCTTTACATTAACTGCTAGGCGACTTTTCTGCGTTTTTTGGACGATTTGTGACGAGAGGCATTTCAGTAAGTAGACCACTTTGATACTGTACACGTTTTCTTATTCTTTTTGTGACATTTGTTGTCAGTGCACGTCTGTATCTTAATAGTGAGCATCGCTCGAAAGATTAAGTTCTCACAGACAGTTTGGTACGAACAAGTCTCTTTAACCTAGTGTTGAGTGAAGACAACATCCTTTAGACGACAAGAAAAGGCTAAAATGATAATTAAAATTAAATAATAATTTCGCACAGACGAAACCTCAATGTATATGGCAAGCCGCTTTAACATTTATTCTCCAAAAAGAACGGTTTTTGTTATTAGTACTTTTGAAATTTTTCGAAGTAAACAAGTGTTATAATTTTATGTTTTACTATTATCTATTACATTTCGCGCGTGTGTTTTAGTAGCTAATGCAAGAAACTATTCTCTTTCGTTGATAACAGTTTATATTCTTTGGTAAAAATTCAAATATTTACTTGCATCTGTTGTTGTATTCTTAGTACTGATTAAAAATTAATTATTTATTAGATATTATATTCCAGTTGTTACTAGAAATGTTTTATTCTTGCTAATAAGATTTTGAACAACCACTCTAACAATACATAAAACAAGTTAAAAAAATGTTACTGGTATCAATAAATATATATATATAGATATAGATACACAAAAGTTTTTGAAAGTCTGTTCTGCTCACTAAGCCTGCATTTATTTGGTCCAAAGTACAGCAAAACAGTAAACTTTCTGTAAAATTTTAATATATTTTAATTTAATTTATTCCTGTGAATTCAAAGCTGAATTTTTAGCATCACTACTCCAGTCACATGATCCTTCAGAAATCATTCTAATATTCTGATTTGATTTCTGATTTTCTGATTTCTGCTAAAAACATTATTATTATTATTATTATTATTATTATTATTATTATTATTATGTTGAAACACCTGAGTAGATTTTTTTTTTTCAGGTTTCTTTGTTGAATAGAAAGTTCAAAAGAACAGCATTTATCTTAAATAGAAATCTTTTGTAACATTATAAATGTCTTTATAAAAAAATAATAATAATGTTTCTTGAACAGCAAATCAGCATATTAGAATGATTTCTGAAGGATCATGTGACACTGAAGACTGGAGTAATAATGCTGAAAATTTAGCTTTGATCACAGAAATAAATTACATTTTAAGAGAAAGCAGTTTTTAAATAGTAAAATAATATTTCACAATATTTCTGCTTTTGCTGTATTTTGGATGAACCACAAATTTGTAATTTGTTGTTACCAGTATAAATGAAACAGTAACTTAGTTACAGTCACTTTTGGGATCGTAACTAGTGGTAATTTAGCATTTAAGTACTAGCAGATAGTTAAAAGTAACTAAAGACAAGTGAACAAGTGAAACTAAAGAAGGCACCAGCAAAACATACTAGTAGGAAGTGAAATGTTACACTAGTAACAAAAATAGGTGCTAGTTCATTTTAAGGAAATAGATGTAAAATGGCTTGCCATACAAAGTATAATCTTTCTTTCTGCCAACTAGCAGTTCATTAGAAGTTAACCATTAAACTCTGTGAAAGGCCATATGACTGATGGATATTTTAGGCTATTGATACGTGATGTGAGAGAGTATCAGAGAGACTGTGGACACGTCCGCGTTTAATCAGATTAATGCGCAGAGTATTAGTCACCTCACAGTGAGAATTTGCAGGGCAGTTTTTCCCTGGCACAAACACATTGTCTAAGTAAGATGACATCTGGAAGAAGAAAGTCTTTGAGTGACACACCAGCAACAGAATGTGCCTGGCAGTAATCTAACACAAATTGAAATGTCTAATAATTGTTTCTTAACGTGAATGCCTTATTGATGCATAATTCTGAATGCGTTGTTTAGCTTTGCTGAGTTGTCGCTGATGTTATGCTATCTTACACAAATATAAAAACTATAATTTACAAAATATACGCTCTCTCTCATGCATCAACAAAGTTTTAGGCTACTCTAATGCTGCATCCTTTACACAGATGCAAAGCTGCATCAGAGCCGTATCTGATACTGCAGGGGCAACGCTGCATATTTTACGATGACATTTATGTGATATTGTGTCTTTAAACTGAATTTGGAGCTGATACAGACAGAGTTGCTCAACTGTGTAAAGATGCTTTTGTGGCATCCTGCCATATGATTTTTCTTCTTTATTTACTGCTTTTATAATTCAACAGAATCTCATTTTTATTCTCAACTAAAAAAAGACAGTCCCTCATGTGATTCAGCATCCGGTCAATGACCCAGTGTACAATCGGCTACTATCATTGCTTATCCTCAAGGTCCTATGCATGCAAGAATGAGATTTTTGTGAAAGACGGCTTGCATAATTAAGCAATTCTCATTTATAAGCCAAACACTGATTTAGTTGTTATACTGATGTCTTAAGCTAACCTTAGTGGTCTATGTGAAAAGTTATTTATTTAGTTTCTTGTTCATTGCCTTGCGGTGGAATATTGATGGATCCGGTTTCATTGATGATGAAATAGATGGCGGATGTGCTTCTGAATTTCTGTGGAAGATTATTAGGCTGATTTGTCAGGAGTCTCAAAAGGCCCTGAACTGATACTCTGTTCTTGAATGCTATTAGTTGAAGGTTTTGTAAATGTTTAAATGCCAAAATTGTGGTCGTGTCAGTTAGTTAGTTCATTTTTATTGTCCACAAGTGGAAAATAATCTTCGGCTTCACAACATTAAAATTTTTTTTCTCAATGAAATTTAAATTCATGTCCCAGTCACATTTTCTTGGTTAAATGAACATTACTTACACTAGCAGAGTAAAAATCTATATTGTATTTTTTACATTAACAATGTAATTAATAGGCTATTCTGTTTATTAAAACCAAGTTTAAATCTGATCAGTTTAGTGTTTTTAAACATTTTATATTTATTCCAAAATGATAACTCAAGGCAGTAACAATTTAAACAACATATTATTTGATTTAAACTATTATATATTTTATTTATGAACTAATGTTCAGCTGTTCTTCTTCGTAATAAACTTATTGGATTATCAGTCATCAAAACTCTGTAAATATTGGTCACAGATGCGGAGATGTGAGCTGATTGCTCACTAAAAAAAAAAAAATACATATTGTGTTTTCAGGCCATTTGAAGTTTGATTTTGACACAACAAAGTTGTTATATCTAAGTGTGTGAGTTGTTTACTTTCTTTTTTTATTAGTTTTCCCATTAACGTTATTATATGTGACCCTGGACCACAAAACCAGTCATAAGGGTCAATTTCTTAAATTGAGATAAACCTGAAAGCTGAATATATAAGCTTTCCATTTGTTGGTTTGTTATGATAGGACAATATCTAACAAAATAAGTATTGAGAAAATCGCCTTTAAAGTTGTCCAAATAAAGCTAATTCATATATATTCGATAATTTTGACTCATACAATGTATTTTTGGCTATTGCTGCAAATATAGCCATGCTACTTAAGACTGGTTTTGTGGTCTAGGGTCACATATCATTCAGACTAATTTGCGAATCTGGAACGCGCACAAACACAAGATGTGGGATTTATCACATGAACAAGTCACAGCTGATCATTACAAGTTATATCCAATCATACACTGTAAAAACAATTTGATGAGTCAACTTAAAATAATTTGTAACCTGGCTGCCTTAAAATTTTAAGTTCAGTCAACTCAAAAAAAGTTGAAAATGTTAAATTATACTAAGTGACAACTTAGATATTTGAGTTGTATCAACTTAAAATTTTAAGGCAGCTGGGTTACGTACCCATCTGTTAAGTTTAGCAAACTTAGTTTAGCAACTTAGTACAACTTAACATTTCAAGTTGACTAAACTTATTTTAGTTGACTGAACTTAAAATTTTAAGGCAAGTAACAAATTATTTTAAGCTGACTCAACAAATTGTGTTTTTTATTTTGTACAGTGTGTCATGATCTCTCATGTGACTTTCCCCCATTCATTCTCAATTACCCCCCACCAAACTCACGGCATGTTTTAGGGTGTCTGTTAAAACTCAGTGGGCTCAGGGGAGGCAAGTGGGACGCCGACACCCTTTGGACAGTTTTACTTTAGAAATGAGTGATTTATATGCTATTTTAATGTCATATTTTGTAATATTTGCGTTGTTTGATTTTTATACTATTTTTTGTCTCATCCAATTTCTTTTGCCTCCCTTGCCTCCTCAGAGGAAACGGCCCTGAAACAAACACATCCATATACAGTATATGCATGCATATTAATATTCATGTCTCAGCATTTAGAATTCTAACTGCAGTTGGCACAAATGCCATCTACACATTTTTAATCACCAGAGGTCGTCTAAAAAACCGCCTTGATGTCCTCCTTCATTCACAAACTCTGCAGGTCCTTAATGCATGGAATGTAGCATGTCACTGTCATTCGATTACATCCACCAAATCATGATATGAATTTAGTGTGCTTGTCTGCGCCGCTCTCTCGCTTTTGAGGCGCCTGACCCTTAAACTCACATGTAAATGTGCTCCAAGTGACTGACAGCTGGTTAAAGATGCATGAAGGGTCTCATGCAGTCACTGTTCAGCTGAGCTGCTTTAGAAACACAGCTATCGTTTTCTCTCTGCAGCTGCTCAATTCTTATCCATCCTACAGCTTGATACCATGAATCCTGTTGTACAACTCAACGATTTATTTTTAAATCAACTCGCAGCTGATCTTCCATTGTCTGGAATTGGCTTTAGCTCATCTCCACAGCTCTGAAAGCAGAATGAGGAATAGCAGTGTGTGTTTGACTGATCTCTTTAGGGGCTCTCTGATGTGACCACTGTGCTGATCTGGAGCTGTCGCTGTGGGCTACAGTGGGCAGCAATTGATATGCTTTCATTTGCTTTCTTATGGTGTTAGTGCTAAGAGATTTTCCACTGGGAAGATTTGGCCTCTCATGTGTCTGACCTATTCTTTCTTTCTTTATAGTTCTCATTCTGTCTAGGACATCTGAATTGGCTGAATAATAATACCGCTGATGGTTGTGTAGTTATAATCCGATAATGGATTTCTTTCATAAACCTCTTACACTTAAACTGGATTCTAGTTTTGCACCAAACTATTATTCAGTCCACGCTGTACTATGAACGCTTCAGCAGAAAAGTTATTTGATTCCTAAAACTTTCTGTGATATTTAATACCGTATACTGTCATATCTGCTGATGCTTTGTTGACATAAAATTCCTTCAGGGGCTGTACAGACCTTTCAAAGCATTTTTTAGTTATGAAATATCACGCTTTTATTAAAACCAATAAGGCTTTTTCGTCTGTGATTAAATTTGTCAGAATGATTTGAGCAACATGATACGAGCAAACAGAAATTATCATATATAGTAAGATATGAAAGTGCTGAGAGCAAATTCAAAATCAGAATTAAACTTGGAAATAAACAATGTTTTAGAAATACGTAAGATTTGCTCTATTTTTAGGTCACTATACACTACAAAAGTCAAAAGTTTGGGGTCAGTACTTTTATTAAGCAAGTACACATTAAATAAATCAAAAGTGACTAAAAAATGTTTCAATTTAAAATAAATTTTTCTGTTCAACAAAGCACATTAAAAAAAAGACAAATGCATCAAAACTATTTCGAATATTGGTAGTAATAATGTTTCGTGAGCATTTTTATTTATTTATTTATTTTTATTCCAAGTATAAACCAGAATAATTACAACAGTTCAATACAACATTGGATGACAGTATAACAAAATAATACAGGAAGACAATAAAGGAGAAACTGAATACTGGAGTAATGATGCTGAAAATTCAGCTTTGGCGTCACAGAAATAAATTGCATTTTAAAATGTTTTCACATAGAAAACTGTAATCTGAAATTGTAATATTTCACAGTATTTACTGTATTTTTTTAATCAAATAATTGCAGTTTTGGTGAGCATAAGTGACTTCTTTCAAAAATGAGAAAAAGAAAAAAAATTATATCAAAGCGTATTTCTTATTGTGTGACGTTTCAGCTTTGCTCTTTATGTTGTTGGAAAGAACAATACGAGGGATGCTGATCCGATAAACCTCCCTGGCACATTACTGCTGATTCCTGCACTACAGCAGGTGTGAATTCAAGCACATCTGTGCATTTATGTTTGGGATCGTTTGTTTTGTGTGTTTTATTTATGCAGAAAGAAAAGGAGTAGAAAAAGTTTTGAATGAACAAGAATACGTTGGCCTAGAAAGCCACTGGGAATGTGCTCTCTAAAGAGGAGATAGAGGGAAAAGAAAACAGCGCTCATCTGGTGCGTAAGCTTGTTTAATGGAATGAGGGAGCGAGAGTGTGTTTATCTGAGAGAGGGGGAGAAGTCTGGAGTGTTTACAAAAGAGAGGGACTGAGTGTGTTAGAGTAATGGACGGAGGGAGGCGAACAGTTGGATGCTCAGGCCACTGTCCTCCTAAATCACATCAGACTCACTCACACACACACACACAAGCACAATGACTCTTCCTTTTTAAGTAACAACCATTCTCTTACAGGTCAGTCATGACCAAACGACAACAATAGTAAGGATAGTGTCAATACGGAGACAAATTTGATCTGAATGATGCACTAAATAACTTTCCATTAAAAAGTTTTAGACCTAAAGAAATGAATTGTAGTTTTGATAGATATCTTTAAAATCATGTATGTTCAAATGTAGGGGAAGGCGATATACACGATTAACCGGTAGAAATTTGTTAACCAGTAGAGATTTTAGACTATCGTCTTTATTCCGGTTATACACTCACGTGACATTGCTGTGCTACGTGGTCATAAAAAAACATATTGTTTGCACAGGTGTTTAAGCCGTTGAAATGCAATCGGCAGCAAAAGAGAACTTATTTCGCTAGTTGCGAGCGCTGTCAGAGAGGCGCGCACACATGAAAACTGTGTTTATGGAGCATGGGTATTGAACTTATTTTTGAACTTATTGAGTTATTTTTGCTGCTGTATAGGCCTTGAACGGTTAAATACACACACTTGTATGTGTCAAAATGCCCTTGTAAACAACTTAATTTCTTAAGTGAAAGCAAACAGCTGAGAAAGAAAACACATGTAATGGTATTGGATCCGGGCAGCTCTTAAAGTGACAGCAGTCTAATATTTCTGCTGTCTGTCATTCATGTTAGTCAAACAACAAAAGAGAGAAAATTTCTCGCTGCTCCTAAAGGAGAACTCCACTTCCAGAACAACAATTTACAAATAATTTACTCACCCCCTTGTCATCCACGATGTTCATGTCTTTCTTTCTTCGGTCGTAAGAAATTGTTTTTTGAGGAAAACATTTTCAGCATATTTCTCCATATGAAATGATGCCCCTATTTTAAACTTCCAAAATGCAGTTTAAATGCGACTTCAAATGATCCCAAATGCGGTTGTAAATTATCCCAGACGAGAAAGAAGGGTCTTATCTAGCATAACAATCGGTTATTTTAATAAAAATAATACAATTTATATACTTAATACCAATCGCTCACCTTGTCTTACTCTGTCTGGACTGTTTTTGTTCCGGTTCATGGCAGGATATATCGAAAAAGTCAGATCTCAAGTTCTCCCTCAACTTCGAAATCGTCCTATATCGCTGTTTTACCTTTTTTGTTAAGGGTGTTTGATCTTCTTTGCATGTTCACTTTGGGTCAGAACTTCTGCAGCAAAGTAGGATAATTTTGAAATGATTTTTGAAGTTGAGGGAGAAAATACGATCTGAGTTCAGGAAGAGAAAGGCAAGACAAGCGTTTGAGATTAAAAAAAGTATTTAAATTGTATTGTTTTTATGAAAATATCTGATCGTTTCACTAGATAAGACCCTCTTCCTTGGCTGGGATCATTTATAACTGCATTTGGGATCCTTTGAAACCGCATTTAAACTGCATTTTGGAAGTTCAAAATCGGGGCACCATATCAGTCCATTATATGGAGAAAAATGCCGAAATCTTTTCCTCAAAAAACATAATTTCTTTACAACTGAAGAAAGAAAGACATAAACATCTTGGATGACAAGGGAGTAAGTACATTATATGTGAATCTTTGTTTTGAAAGTGGACTTCTCCTTTAACTAAATCACTTTTGTAACTTTAATAAGAATAAGCATATATAATAAAGAATATGCAGTGTTTTTATTAGGGCTGTCCTCGACTAAAGATTTTTCTGGTCGACTAGCAGTCGTTCATTAGTCGTCTGTTAGTCGCAAGTTTATTAATAAACCATATAAATCATAATAAAGAGCCTTTAATTGCATACATAGCCTAATAAGTGTTCAAGTGCACAGGGAAAAAGCTCGCTACAGTGCACTGGCAGATATAATAATTATGAATGTGTCTGGGAAAAACAGCAAGGAGACTGCATTAACGTTTTAATAATTTATTGATAAACTAGTGCTTTGTTTTCAGTTTAGGAGATGAAGTCGGCGACACTGACTCATCTTTTCCGCAGTAGCGGATGCGTCTGTATGCATGTTTCATACAGATTACGTAATCTGAGAATCTTTGATTTCTATTTGAATTGGTTTATTTGAAAGTAGACATTTCATATTTTTTATGTTTGTAAGGCAAATATACACACTTAGTTTCAAGTTCACAGAGATTGACACAACAGAAAGCACATCCTGATTACTTGAATTATTTTACAAAAGCACAACGTTTTGTTGTTTTTCTGAGTGCACACAAATAAATGTAGAGTCTTTACAGATTCAAAAGATTTATTACCCTTCTCTGTATGACCAATAATGAGGGAGTATTTTAAGAGCAAGTGAGCGCACCAGCGCCTCCATCTGTCATGTCAGTGAGACGCCTGAATAGCGCACATTTTTGTACGTTAACGTTAGATTGAGCGGCCATGTAAAGTTGCTACTACATCTTTGCATCTTTCAGATGAAAAGACATATTTGAGGTTGATGAATGATAAGTGAGCATTTGGATGTCCTGCCTAATCGACTATATTACCACATAGACCAGCCGTTAATGATCTGTCCGTCATGGACTGGGTGACTTCGCCATTTCCTGTGGATTTTTTTTTTTCTACGACTAAGCGACTAATGAAATTTTGGTCGACCAAGCTTCTTCTTGTCGACTATTAGGGGGCAAGCCCTAGTTTTTATAAATTTGATTACTTTATACAATGTATGTAGCATTTCTTATTTATTTTTTCCACTGTAGTTTTTTGTCCGATTGCTTGTAATACGTTTTTTATATTTATTTAGCCTAGCATCAGTTTTTTGTGATATTGACACTGGTGACAAAAATGATGAAACTTCCATGGTATCAAACATTTTAATATCAAAAAGACCTTATTTAAAGCAGAAGTAGCTATATTGTGATATATATTGTTAATGTGAGATAAAGTTACTCATATCATAATATACGATTTTGGTTAGATGAAAACTTCATTCATATCTGTGACTTTAAAAAGCTGTTTTATTCTGCATAAGGTGGGACTCATAGTGGCTGTCATGTTTAATAATCCTTCACTTCTTTAATAATACTTAATCTCAGTAACCCCTATTACTGGGTGCTAATGGCATAAATGAATCATGGGTGACAAATACACCTGCTTATAATCAGACACGGATGCAAAAAGAGAAGAAAAACCCTATTAAACCAATAAAACCTTTTTTTGTCAAACACCAATTGTTTTTGTAATTACAGAGCATGACAGAGTATTTTTAATTATATATTACTATTTAAATATTTGGGGTCAGAAAGATTTGAGTGAAGTCTAATAGATTTTTTTTTTCTTTTTGTTGAAACGATACATTTTTTCAGGATTCTTTTAAAAATAGAAAGTATTTTTTTTTTTAAATATAAATTTTATGCAAAATTGTTAATGTCTTTACCATCATTTTTCAGCAATGTAATGCATCCTTGCTGAATGCATCTTCAAAAAAAAAACAAAAAAAAAACACAAACCTTTGAATTGTAGCTAAACTAATTTCCACCGACTAGTGCATATCCTTATTTATGCTCCCAGTTTCTCCAGAGCACTCAGTTTATTGCAGTATTCACATGAACTCAAAACACTAACATAAAAACTTCAGAGTATTTCCAGACTAATCCGACCTGCTTTTGATGCAAGGTGAGGGAAGTCAGAGATGAGCTCTTGCTGAGTTTGTGATATTTGGGTGAAGTCCTGGCTCTTTTGGATCAGGACTCACACTATTCAGTTGTCATACATTAATCACCAGCTGATTATTCCATGCAGTCACCCCAGACACAGCTCAGGATTAAAGGCCTGAAAGGTCGGTGTCACCGAATGTGGCGTTGCATCCAATAAAGCCTTTGATCTTCACTTTGACGTACTTCTGGGTCTCCATGTGCTTTGTGCATGTGTCACTCAATCTTTTTTGGATTTGAAAAGAAGACTTCATTCCTATTAGGGTAACCTTTTAATACCACAGGGTGCACTGGTTTCTTTTTAAGTTGCCCACGTTCCTTTGTTCCATGTAAACATGAGAATCTTGATAGCTGGTTGTCCTTGGGCAATCTGGGCAAAGAACCACAGTTAAATTGTGTTATTTGAGAAATCTGATTAAGCGTCAGAACACACGCTTCATCTGATCACATGTCAGCTTAACTATGACATCAGCACTGACTAGTCATTTCTGTACCTGTCCTAACCCTCTTGTTTTTTCTTGTTTTGCAGAGCTTGAGGAAGAGAGAGCTGTTTTATCTTTTAGCGCAGAAGAGTAAAACGGCAGCGTTTGTGCATACTAGAGGAAACAGTTTTAAGAGACTCTGTGATTGACGTCCTGCTCCCTTGAGAGGAGGGGTGAGCGGCAGTCTCGTGGTACTCACCCCTCCTGGTCAGACTGCTGATGCTGAAGATGTTGACCCATAGTGCATGGCTGCCGTTCCTGCTATTGCTGTGTGTTCTGTCCACTCTGTGGGGTTACCCCTTCAGACCCCCGCTAGACCTGGATGTGACCCCCAGAACTACAATCCTCTCCAACGGTATGATACACATGTTTTGTTTTTCACTCATTCATATAATACTGAAGAGAAAGATCCACCAATCAGACAAGTCACTGTTACTATGGAAACAAATTATGGCAAAAAGAGCTCTGTGAGCATCCACACCCACAAAGCATTGCTAATATCTCAATCGAGTCTCTCTACCCTCTCCAACTACTTAAATATTTATATATTTGTGTATATATGTATATTTGATGTCAGTACGATTTTTTAATAATTGATATTTTTCATCAAGGATGCTTTAAATTAATCAAAAGTGGCAATTGCAAGAGATTTCTGTTTGAGAAAAAACACTGTTGTTTTTGTATTGTTTTCAATAATAATAATAATAATAAAATATAGTTGCAAGCAGCAATTATCGGGGCCAAACACTACAGAACAGGCAAGGCAGAAAGTATCAGACCAACTATAGCAATGAGAAATTGCAGACATTTTAAGATGATTGTAGTCAAAATAACTAAATACAACCACAGGTAATATGATTTGAGGCATTATCGCTTTTGACCAATAGGTGGCGATGTTATCAAATTGATGTGGTGTGTACTGTGTGAGGCGACAATAGCACACACAAAGTTTGGTGTCAGTATGTCAAAGCTTTGCAGAGATACAGCCTCAGGGCCCTTTTTTAACGATTTTACATTGTAATTCTTCCTTTTTTTTTCCTTTTTTTTTTTTTGCATTTTTGTGTGCTGCTGCGTATCCCTGCGTATAATAAGCAGAGTATAAGTGTGTTGTGCACCCGCCTATATGCACATATTACTAACGTGGCCCTTAAATAAATAAAAAATACTGCGTCATTGACTTTAGACCAGGTTTTAGTTGGTCAACGGCGCAATGCTGCAAAATAGCAATGCGCCAACAATGCGCATGAACACACTTCGTTTTCAGACTAGAATGCCCATGGGCAAAAGTGCATTTGCTATTTACACATCATGGCACTGGATGTGAAAATGATAACTGTGTCAGGCTGAAACTAGCAAAAAAAAAAAAAAAAGTTTGTGTTGCACCCAGTGTTGCATTGCGGTGGGTGTGTGATAGGGCCCTCAGAGTCTTTTTGGCATCGCGCCTCAAATTTGTTGCGGCGCTATACAAAAACTATTTTGTCTAACGACATGATATCCGTAACTTTTTGTCAGCACAGTCTGAAGATTTAGAATTTGGTGAAAATCAGACAAACGGTCTAGGAGGAGTATGAAAAAGTAGGTTTTTAAAGAAAATCAAACTGGCGGAAAGAACTTTTGGCCAGTTATGGCAAAACTGATATCTACATTCTCAGCATGACCCAAAGAATATATTGAGACCAGTTTCTTTACAATAGGCTAATATGCTCAAACGTTATTAGCATTTTTGGAAATTTCAATGTAGCTTTTGACCATAAGATGACACTGCCCCCAAACTTTTTGAGTTTTATGGCAAAATATCACGCCCGACGCCCAAAATGGCTGATATGAGGAAAACTTGGTATGATTTGACTTGGCATGTTGCACTGAATCTAAAGAGTCAGTTTTGTGATTTTTGGCCAGACCATTCAGAAGTTATAGGCAAAAAAACCCATTTTTTTATCTCCTGACCACTAGGCGGCGCTGTGACGAAACTGTGTAGATAGCCTCAGGTCATGGTTATTATAACGCACACCAAATTTGGTCTCAATACACTAAAGCGCTGCAGAGATATAGCTTTATGTCCATTTTTGCGAGCTTTTCGTCAAATTCGTTTGTGCGTTATTTGAAAACAGTTTGACTAATCAGCTTGAATTCCATAACTTTTTGCCAGAATTGCCTAAAGATTGTCTGAGCCAGTTTTGGTGAAAATGACAGAAACTGTCAAAACTGTCTAGGGCAAGTTCGAAAAAGTAGGTCTTTCGAGCTATTAAAAATTTGCGAAAAATCTGAGAAGGAATTTTTTTTAGAATTTTGCTTCTAAAATTTACGTTTTTAAAAGTTATTAGCATAAACATGAGTGCAACTTTAAACTGTTGGTGCCGCTAGAGGGTTTGGGTTAGAGATGCCAAACTTATATGGTTAATGTTGACACTGCCCTCTGTCTGTGTGCCAAATTTCATAGCCTTCCCGCAAGCAGTTTAATGCGCTGCGGTAGACTTCCAGAACAGAAGAAGGAATAAATGTTTCTTGAGCAGCAAATCAGCATATTAGAATGATTTCTGAAAGATCACCTGACATTAAAGATTGGAGTAATGATGCTGAAATTCAGCTTTGCACATGTAACACGTTAAAATAGACAACAGTTATTTAAAATTGTAATAATATTTCACAATATTGCTGTTTTTACTGTATTTTTGATCAAGTAAGTGCAGCCCTGTTGAGCATGAGACCTTTTTGTTTTTTACATTTGTACTGACGTTTTTCGAATATGTAATTTTGTTTTGATTTTCATACATTTTTTCTTTTAAATCAAAGATTTAAATGAGTTTTTAAAGAGCTAGAGCTGGTTTGGATCAAGTGTTAAAACGCCTTAGTGAAGAATTGTTTGAAGTCCCTATGGAGCAAATTATTGGGAAAAATGCTTCCAGAACCAGGACTGCTGAAAAAGTAGGCAGTAACTGTTGCGCTCTATATCATTATATGTAAATATGATAACCATTCAGTGCCAAAGTATATTGAAGTATAACAGTTTATTTGTCCATTAGCAGCACAATAACATGGTACTACCACAGTAAATTTCTGTGCACATTGCAAGGGTTAATTCTGAAGTAAATAAAAAGGGCTGCTCAGGCAGATGCAGAGAAGCTGCTGTGTGGTTACGTGAGGGGGAGTGGGTTCACGGACTGTTTATGACTCTGTACTTAATCATTCAGATGTAAGCAAGCCTCTATCACACTCGTTTAGATGACTCGCTGCTTGCCAGCTTGAATTTTGTATATCTCTTCGCTGTTGAACAATACAACTCCTTTTCCTCACATCTGTGAAGCAGAAATGCAGGAGAGAAGGCACAATAAGCCAACCCAAGGTTTCCTTTATCTCCAGTGTTTAGTTACACAACCGCAGAAAGGTCAGAGGGCTGAGAGTCTTGAGGCCTGTGTTGAGTTTAAAAACACTGAGAGAGCAGCAGGTTCACTCTCCAAGACTCGTCATACCTTTTCCTGCCAGGTCAATGACCTACGAGCACTACAGCAGATTTTTAATGCAGAAGATAGCTCAAACAGTGTTGGGGGATGTTACGTTAAAAGTAATTGTGATGCATAGTTGCATGAAATGACTAATTTTGTTACATATGTGGGAAGTAACATGATGTTTACTATTTGTTCGTTTTTTTTTTTCCTCACCTTTAGATGATACTCTCTTCCAATACAGTAATGCTGTGCTTGGTCTGCAGGGTTTTTATGTAATTCAAAAGTATTTGTTGTGAAATGAATTGCTTAAAAACATACCACATTACTCATTCAAAACTTCCAAATTAGTCAATTACGCATTCATAATCAATTGCTCATTCATGCTACACAGTGTTATCTTAGTATCATTGAGATCCTGTTATGGTTGTAATGTAGTAATAGTTTTTATTAATTCTTTTTATTTTTAAATTCCCTATTTTCATTTTAATTTTAGTTAACGTTTTAGTCATATAGTCGTTTTTTCTAACATATTTAAAAATCCTTCTCCATATAAATGTATATACAAATCCAAATATGTGACCCTGGACCACAAAACCAGTCATAACGGTCAATTTTATGAAATTTATATGTCCGAAAGCTGAATAAATAAGCTTTCCACTGATGCATGGTTTGTTGGGATATGACAATATTTGTCTGTGATACAACTATTTGAAAATCTGGAATCTGAGGGTGAAAAAAAAATCTAAATATTGAGAAAACTGTCTAAAGTTCTTAGCAATACATATTACTAATCAAAAGTTAAGTTTTGGTATATTTACGGTAGGAAATTTACAAAATATCTTCATGGAACATGATCTTTACTTCAAAAATCAGTAATTTTGACCCATACAATGTGTTTTTCGATATTGCTACAAATATACCCATGCTACTAAAGCCTGGTTTTGTGGTTCAGGGTCACATAAGTTTGATTAGTTGCAGCTGGGCTGCATTACACAGTGTATTTAACTTTAGTTTGTACATTTTATATACAGATTATTATACAGTTATTGAAATACATTTTTATGGTAAACATTTGAGCCATTAATTGTGTAGAAAGTAAAGTGTAGCACATAAAGCTGCTCGAAAAACGCAAGTAGCTAAGCCCTGAGGCTTTGCTGGACCATAATTCAACTCTGCATACATCAGTCTGACAGATCTTTTCATCAAGTTACTTAGCAGCTTCTGCTGCACTTACAAAAACCAATGATCTCATCTGTCCTCTCATCATTTCATTTAGCATCCCTGTGCAGGCATGAACTCAGATTAGCACTGTGAGCGGAAAATGAGATGTCAATTACTTCTGGATTAATATCAATCCCCTGCTCAGCAACAGGCAAGAGATGGGAGCGTGTAAAAAGGAATACATTATACTGGGGTGTTTTTGGCACACTATGTGCCTTAAGTGAGATAAGACATGACTGAAGGGGGAAAAAGTTTTTAAAGGAATACTTTATTCAAAAAATGAAAATTTTGTCATTAATTACTCACCGTCATGATGTTCCAAACTTGTGAGACCTTCGTTTATCTTCGGAGCACAAATTAAGATATTTTTGATGAAATCCAAGAGCTTTCTGACCCTGCATAGACAGCAATGCAACTGACATGTTCAAGGCCCAGAAAGTAGTAAGGACATCATTAAAATAGTCCAGACATCAGTGGTTCAAAAGTAATGTTAGAAAGCTACGAGAATACTTTTTGTGTGCAAAGAAAACAAAAATAACATCTTTATTCAACAATTTATTCTTTTCCATGTCAGTCTTCGATTTGCGTTCATAACATTGGTACGAAACTTGTTTCTGACCCACATCAATATCATATTTCTTGGTCACAGAGTGGCAAGAACTTAAATTTTGTATCTACCCCAAGACCACATAAATGGTGTCAAAATAACCTGTATTCATTTTTTTTTATTAATAATAATATTTATTTTTTTGTGTGCATTTTTTGTGAACGTTATAAGTTTTAACTTATAAACTGGTTTACATATGCATAAACTCTTACATATGTTATATAGATTGCATAAAATATATTTTTTAATCAAAAATCCTCAAAAAAAGTCCAGAAATTCTCAGTTAAATATTATATAATGACCACTAAAGTGTATAATTGGTTTTTCTAGGCACTTGTGTCTCACATAACAATCCATGCACTTTATTCTCACATAATAAAATAATTTAATATTTTTATTCAGGAAAAAATCTAATTTAAATAATTTTATAGAACTTTTTTATTGTTATTATTGTTGTGATTGTGTTTGTATTTATTATTTATTTACAGTTCAAGAATTATTGTTAATGTTATTTATTATTTAAGCGTTTGCCATTAATATAGCATTTGATACGATATGACATTAAATTATTATTTTAAATATAAAATTATTTAATTATGCATTCATATTTCATACCAATTTATGTATTTATTTATTTGGTAACACTTTACAATAAGGTTCATTAGTTAATGTTAGTTACCTACAATAATTAACATGAACTAAAAATGAACATTATTTCTACAGCATTTATTAATTTTGGTTAATTTTACAAAAACATTATTAAAATCACAAGTTGTGTTTCTTAACATTAGTAAATGCACTGTGAACTAACATGATCAAACAATGCACGATGTATTTTTATTAGCTAACATTAACAAAGATTAATAAATAGTGTAATAAATGTATTGTTCATTGTTTGTTCATGTTAGTTAATACATTAATACACAACTAATGCTAACAAATGACAACATATTGTAAAGTGTTACCATTTCTTTTGTAAGCCATATGTATAGCTAAATAAATCCTTTGCAAAATAAACACTAGGGTAATGTATGATCATTATTTACTCTTGTTAATAATTAAGTTATTAATATAGTTTTCAAGAGTCTGGCTGAAAAAATCATTCTCTTGTGCATAATCCCCTATGAGCACCCATTTAATGTGGACTATATATCTCAAAAACCCTAAAGCTTTAACTACGGAGTGAGTCAGTATCCTAAAACCCCATGATCTCCTCTTTCTGTGGCTGCTTAATCATTAATGAGTTCAGAGAACGCTGTACTTTATACCTTAGAAACCCGCAGAGACATGAGACAGAGCTGAGATAGTGACAGGCTACCTGAGGGAGGACAGTGTAAATTATATTTACACTGTAAGTATTGTAGTCCTCAAAGATACTCTGAGCACACTCATTATGCTTCTGTCAAATATCAAAGCTCAAACTGCTGTGAAACTGCATGAAGCGGCCGGTTTAAACATGACTATGAACGCCGAGTTCCTCGCTGGTTCTCGGGAGACCTTCACTTGTTTATTTAGCAAATACACAGTCTCTCTCTCTCACACACACACACACGCACAAGGCCTCTGGGATGACAATCCAAATCATGTTGTGAATGTCATATTGATTAGTTAATTAGCGGTGCAGTTGAGCAGACAGAGGGTGTGTGTGTGTGTGTGTGCAGACTGGACGGGAGTGTCTTGAGCTACTGTAATGTCAGTTGTAAAGCTCTAATGGTAGTCATTCTGCTCTTAGTGCTCAATTGCATATTCACTACATGGCTAACAGTGTGTTGACATCCCTGTCTAATTGACAGGTTGGGCTAGGCCCTCAATTCCAGTGCAGACAGTTTTTTTTTCTCTCTAATAGTCACCAGGGCTGCATTTTTAGGATAAAAGTACAGTAATATTATTACAATTTAAAATATCTGTTTTCTGTTTTAATCTATTTTACTCCAGTCTTCAGTGTCACATGATCCTTCACAAATCATTCTAATATGCTGATTTGCTGCTTAAGCAACATTTATTATTATTATCAATTATGAAAACCCTATCTGATCCGTTTTTAAAAGTCTTTAGTCGCTTTTGATCAATTTTATGCATTTTTGCTAAATTAAAGGGGTCATCGGATATGATTCTTTAGGGTCTTAATGAAAAATCTATAACGTGCTTTGATTACATTTCTCAATGGTAGTGTAAATAGCACCTTTTTACCTTGCCAAAATCAGCTCTGCAAAAATGATCCTCTTCTGGTCGAGGTTGCTTTAAATGTTAATGAGCTCTGCTCGCCCCGCCCCTCTCTTTTCTTTATGGAGTGACGAGTCAGTTTACTTTAGCCGCATTTAGCCACGTTTAGCCGTTAAAACTTGCTAACTAGTACGTTATTAGGAACCACAACACCTCAGTTGATCAGTCAGAGATATTCTTGTCTAAATTACATCCCTGCTCCGGCATCGAAAACAATGGAGGTCGGACTATTACAGCTGATTTAGGGCGAGTCTGAGGTAAGACGCTCATGTCAATCAACTATCTTGGGAGTGGCCTCTGTCGGTGTGACGCCACAACGACAGGCATCTGAGAATGGCTCGATTTGAAAAAGGGGATATTATTTTTACAGATGAATTAAAAACCACTGCATGGTTTTTTATCATTATAGGGTAGATGTGTACATACACTGCCAACACACATTAATGTTCAAACAACATTAAAAAAGTGAACTTTGCATTCGATGACCCCTTTAAAGTATTAATTTTTTTTAAAGAAAAATCCAATCTTTTGAGCAGTAGTGTGTAATAGTGAACACTGTTGTGTACTGTATGGCGGTGGATGACGAATGCAATCTGCAATCAGTTGTCTTTTCCTGTAGTGCTGAGTCATTTTAGTGGGCTGCTGCCTCACCTTACCTGTCTCAATGGTTGGATTATACTTTATCCAGAGAACAGGAAATGCTGGTATTGTTCTCTATTGCTTCATTGTTACTCCTCGATGGATCTTATACCAGACTGAAATACAGGAATCTGTGATAAAAGAAGCAGGAGAGTGTATCAGCTGTCTTTCTTCTGAGATATTTTTAGGGCCAGAGGTTTCATCATTTTACAGAATGGTTGAATAATAGCTAAGTTACTTTTTTATGAAAATGTTTACACCATTTTTTTCCCCCAGAATAGTTTCTTATACATTCCTAGAAAAGCAAACACTATGGAGGTTGCATTGTTCAGTGATGTCAGAGAATAATACCATGGTTGTGAATGATTACAATATTTATGAGCCAATGTAAATATAGGGAAGTGAATTGAATGTCATCATTTCAACCACTTCAAACAGGCTCTGTGACGTTCAGTTGTTAGTCTGTGTTTTATGTATTTGTTTTTTTTATTTTGAATTTATGTTTCCTGTAAGTGTACCTGGGCATTTACTCTGAGGAGGCAAGGTAAGCAGTGCCTCCTCAAAATATTGGACAAGAAGTGCACAAATAAAACAACACCAATATTACAAAATATATCTTTAAAAAGTGTATAAATTGCCTCCCCTTAGCCCATTGTGTTTTAAAGTGTGCAGTGAGTTTGGTGGGGGGTAATTGAGAATGAATGCGGAAAAGTCACGTCAGCTGTGATTGGTTCATGCAATAAATCCCGCCTCTTGTGTTCATGCACGTTCCGCATTCGCGAATCAGTCTTAATAAATAATATAATGGCGTTAATGGAAAGATTCATTAAAAAATGTAAGTAAACCACTCACACACTTGGATATAACCACTTTGTTACACCAAAATAAGATTTGAAATGGCATGAAAACATAGAGAGTAATCAGCTTGGTGAAATTTAAAGTAAATCTCTGTGTATGTGTGTATTTACTGAGATTTGATGACTGATGTTCCGAAAAATTGTAAAATAGTTAAAAGTTAGCTATTTAAAAGCATAGATATGTTGTCATTTGTTAGCATTAGTTGTGTATTAATGTATTAACTAACATGAACAAACAATGAACAATACATTTATTACACTATTTATTAATCTTTGTTAATGTTAGCTAATAAAAATACATCGTGCATTGTTTGATCATGTTAGTTCACAGTGCATTTACTAATGTTAAGAAACACAACTTGTGATTTTAATAATGTTTTTGTAAAATTAACCAAAATTAATAAATGCTGTAGAAATAATGTTCATCACTAACTTGATGAGATTCATACTTGGCTTTAATAAACTGAATAATGATTACATTGGAAATGTAAAAATAGCTCTGATGATCCAAGTGTTGTGAAGGTTGTAGCCAAAACTCATTCCCACCAAACTGTGTTTATTTTGCCAGTGTTTCATTGACGTCCATTCATTCCTTGTAAGATCCCATGACCATCTTGAACAGACAACCACTTGTGCAGCTTTAAAATCCTAAGGAGCTCTACTTGAGTAATCAGAAAAACGAGTAATTCTGGTTTGGGGAAATGATAGCGTGTCTCCGCTGCACTGCCATGTGCCTGAGAATGACAAGCACGCCTTAGTCGTGTGGTTTGCGTCTGTGTAATGGCAGGCCTGTAGAGTGCTGTCAGTCAAGTTGCTGGTCTGGTTGGGATGGGTGTTGCTTCATGCTGGGCCGGTGCCATTTTAACACATCTCTTGACATTTGTTTGAAGTTCAAAGCTGCGGTCCTCACCCCAACGCGGGAATATCATGGAGTCCTCTGTGCTGTGTGCATGTAAACCTTTGTTCTGTTTGAATAACCTTGGCTTGTAATTGGTTTACTATTTTGAACTGCTGTTTGTGATGAATCTGGTGCCTAGTGGAAAAGTACTGTGCATGAGAGTGTAAATGTTATGTGTTTTGGGACTGTGTATTGTGTACTGTTTATTCTGGTGTGTAATGTTATTTGTGGCCAGACTAATAATGTGTGCAAGGCTCAGCCCAGTTTGACTCTGTTGGGTTTAAGATTGACCCTGTGCATCTGACCTGCTGAAGAGTGATGACTGAATCATTTCTGGAGGACTGTGGGAAATGTGTTGTGATCTGATAGTGTATGAGTATGAGTGGATCAATCTGTTCTGTTAACATTGTTGGCTCTGTGCTGGGGGTGGAAGGTGAAGATATTAAGAGGAACGATGACAGCAACTGGAAATGAACACAGAATGGATCATTCAGCTATTTAACTCTGAGCCAGCGGACTAGACGTACAGCTTTTCTTAAAGTTCAAGAAATTGGTTTGATAAATGAAACCTTCCAGTCTCATGACCTCTTGCACACTAAGTATTATTTGATGATTATATGACTATTTAGCCAAAGCAGAGTTTTCAAGCAGCGCCATAAGCACCATTGACACTGAAAGAAATAAGTTTCACAATATTTGTTAAAGGAGAAGTTCACTTCCAGAACAAAGCAATTTACAGATAATTTACTTACCCCCTTGTCATCCAAGATGTTCATGTTTTTCTTTCTTCAGTAGTAAAGAAATTATGTTTCTTGAGGACAACATTTCAGGATTTCTCTCCATATAGTGGACTTCTATGGTTTCCATGAGCTTGAACGTCCAAAATGTAGTATAAATGCAGCTTGAAAGGTCTCTAAGCGATCCCAGTCGAGGAAGAAGGGTCTTATCTAGTGAAAACGATCGGTTATTTTCTAAAAAAAAAAAAAAAAAAAATATATATATATATATATATATATATACAGTTTATATGCTTTTAAACCTCAAATGCTTGTCTTGTCTAGCTCTGTGATGTGCATGCGTAGTCTGTGTAATCCGGGTCTATACAGTTAGGGTAGGTTGAAAAACTCCCATCTTGTTTTCTTCAAAATCGTCCTAATTCACCTTTTTTTTGTAAAGGACATTTGATCTTCTTTTCATGTTCGCTTTGTAAACACTGGGTCGGTATACTTCTGTCAACTATATTGACCCGGATTACACAGACTACGCATGGACATCACAGAGCTAGACAAGATGAGCATTTTAGGTTAAAAAGTCTATAAATTGTACATTTATTTTTTTTAGAAAATAATCGTTTCGCTAGATAAGATCCTTCTTCCTTGGCTGGGATTGTTTAGAGCCATTTGAAGCTGGATTTAACTGCATTTTGGAAGTTCAAACTCACGTGTACCATAGAAATCCACTATATAGAGAGAAATCCTGAAATGTTTTCCTCAAGAAACATAATTTCTTTACGACTGAAAAAAGACATAAACATCTTGGATGACAAGGGGGTGAGTAAATTATCTGTAAATTTTTGTTCTGGAAGTGAACTTCTCTTTTAAGTAATAGGTTTTTTTTTTCCCAATTGTTGATTTTTACATGATTACTGTACATATTCACTCCAAGAGGACAAATTTTGGCTTCTTAACATTGCCAAGTTAAGTCAGTTTGATTTGGACATATTCATAAAGCTATATCCAGCCATCGAAGTACAAATCATATCTTAAATTAGTAAAAACAGACATCTACTGTTTGTGAAATTAAATTGAAATTTCAAATCAGTAACAAAATCTGATAACATTAAGTTTTTCAATCCATGGACACAAAAAAAATATGTAGTTTTCACTTAGTTTTAGCTAATGCACATTCAAAAGTAAACAAACAGTCAAATGGTTCTCTTAAAAAAGATAGTTCAAAATGAAAAATTCTGTCATTAGTTACTCACCCTCATTCCAAACCCGTAAGACCTTTGTTAATCTTCAGAACACAAATTAAGACATTTTTGATGCAATCCAAGAGCTTTCTGACCCTGCATAGACAGCATCTGCACAGCAGACAGCAACTGACACATTCAAGGCCCAGAAAGGTTTTAAGTATGTGGAAGAGAAGAAATTGTTGAATAAAGTAGTTATTTTAGTTTAGCTTTATTTAGCTTTGCACACAAAAAGTATTCATGTAGCTTCGTGACATTACGGTTAAACCACTGATGTCACATGAACTATTTTAAGAATGTCCTTACTACCTTTCTGGGCCATTTAAAAGGTTTCAGTTGCATTGCTGTCTACGCAGGGTCAGAAAGCTTGCGGTTTCCATCAAAAATATCTTAATTTGCGTTCCGAAGATAAACGAAAGTCTTACGGGTTTGGAACAACATGAGGGTGAGTAACCAATGACAGAACTTTCATTTTTGGGTGAACTATCCATTTAACTCTAAAAACCTGTTAACACCAAAAAGTATTATAACTATTACATTGTTTATTATAAGCGTCTGCCTCTTTAAATGCTCTTTAAAGTCAGGTGGATTCTAATTGGCTGTCAATATTTTTTCTGTTCATCAGCTTGAAAAAAAGTTCTGAAATCATATTGTTCCTTTGTGTCGTTCTCATTATAGTTGTGGTGTGGACTTTAGTATTCTCATAGAATTAGAATGTATATTAAAACTTTGTAGTTATAGTTTTCATTTAGTTACTGTCCTCGGTATGAATGGGCCTTAAAGAGCTAGTTCACCCGTATGAGTTTCTTTCTTCTGTTGAATTTCCAATGATGGTACCCGTAGTACGAAAAAAAAAATACTATGGAAGTCAACCGTCTGCTTACCAACATTATTTTTTTGTGTTCTTTTGTGAAACACATACAGGTTGGAACAACTTGAGGCTGAGTAAATGATGACAGAATTTTTATTTTTGGGACCATTCTTGCATTATACAGTCTTTGCCATGATCCAGTTAGCACCTGTTGGCAAAAAATATGCTTCTTTATTAACAACCTGTCATAGTAAGTTGATGAGTGAGTTGAGTTGATGTTTTGGATGTGTTTAACAAAGATGATTTGATCATTTGTTTCTTGGTAAGAGATGAATGATCTCAGAGTAAGTCATCATTCCTAACACACAGTTGGACGCAAAAACATAAGAGCAAATGAAAATGACTGCCTGAGCATTAGAGAGAGCTTAATCAAGTTCATTGAGCATGTGTGCGCGTGTCTGTGAGCAGGAAGCATTAACGAAACGCAGACGTTTCTGCATGTTTGCGAAACACAGCAGCGCTGTGTCAGCAGGGAGTCACAGGGCACCTTAATTATCTTCTTTTTCTGTTCATCTCTGTTTCCGCCTGTCTCTGGTAGGCTGCACTCCCCTCTGTCTCTCCATAGCTGTGTTTGTCAGCTCTGCTGTCACTGTGGCGCTCTGGGTCCTCAGCCAAATCTGGCTGCGCTGCATAACCTGTCCTGTCCCTGCATGCAGTGCTGCCACACACCGCTGCCTACACGAGTGGAGACGTGTGTCCTGTGGGCTACGGGTGTTGATGTTTTTCAGCATGTGCTGTTATTTTTGCAGTACGCATACCGTACAGCACGTGTCGTGTCACAATAGTGCGATACACAACACAATATCGTGCAAACGAGGAACCAGGAATGTTTGTTTGTGTATCAGATCACCTTTGTGTTAAAAGGGCGTTCTGCCTCCTACGCTCATTATGGAATGAGTGATGACTGTCTTTCACTACTTAGACTAATTATATGTACACACGTAGATAAATACATAACCTAAACAAATAAAGTGCCAGTTAAACTTTTATATTTCTTTGATTATTTATTTTCCATTTTAGTTACTGTTTGTAAGCAGACAACATGTCAAACTCAGATTCACCACCACGTAATATCATCAAATGTTTTGTTTTGTGACCAAACCTTTGTTACTTTGGAAAGTAAAAAGGTCTGTTCTAAAATTATCCGTAATAAAAGGCCACACATGATTCATTAAGGTCATGCAGGGAGTAATGGCAGCATGAGGTGTATTGTCTTGCCTCCTCTGCAGGGCACCTTAGACACGAATCTAGAAATGTAAAAACAATAGGCAGATTGACCCTGTAATAAGCCTGTGTCTCTTTGGTTATTGTTACTTGGCCTGACAAGCTTCCCCACTAGTTTCATATATATGTAGGTAGATGCCCTATTAGTGTCTGTTTCTATGGTCCATTATATGTAAGCCGTACGCCATATTGGAAAGCAAGTTCCCTGTGTGTCTGCAACTGTATGCATGCATGAATATCTACAGTATATCTGCAGTAGACTTTAGCAACTCAATACAAGAAGACAGGGTTTCTGCAGGTTTTATGAAGGTAAATTTAAGACTTTTTAAAGACCTTTTTAAGACCAACTAAAGAAAATTTAAGGAAAAGTATAGTTCGAGTTTTACTGTCACTTCAAATTAGTAACAATTCAGTGTCTAGCAATTGTTAGTTTTTAGTTCATTTGAGTTTTCCCTCTTTTCCTAGCTTTCCTTTAGTAAATGCGGCGCACACATTTTACTTTCACTTTCAAATTATAGGCAATTCGGCGTCAAGCAGTTATTTGTTTTTAGTTTCAGTTTTCCCTCTTTTCTTCACTTTCCTTCGGTTTTAAATAGCTTGTAAAAGCTACTTGAGTTGATCTATGGAATGTGTGGTGGATGCTTCGTCCAACGGAGCTTCTCTCATAGGCTTTTGACTGCTTTATTTTTTACTAACCACCAGATTGCGCTGTTTTCGACACACATGAAGCTTTCAGAGGAATCTTTTCCCGAAACAATTAGAGGAAATTTTCATTTGCCCATCACTATTGTCAACTGTTAAATGAATGAGTGTCACGTCCTTCTTGTTTACTTTGAACCGGAAGGCGCTCCCACTTTTGACGCAAGGCCTCATGGGGCGTAGGAAACTTGTGTATACACATCTATGACTAGTTCTGCTGCTGTCAAACATGAAGAGAGTTTAAGTCAATCATCTCAAGAAGGAATAGGCATAATTACATCTGGACGAAACATGTGTTTATATCGGAGCGGTTTGACCAAAAATCTATATTTTAGGGATTCTGACAGTTTCATGGCTTAGAACTGTTTTGAATCTAAATCTTATGAATCTGAAAGGATGAAACAGTTGCAGAACCACTGCATTTTAATCGCAATCCAAACAAACACGCTACATGTAACATGAGCAGTTTTTGATGTAAATTAGATTGTATAATTTCAAAATTTGAAGCAAAAACAGAATGGTCTGGCCACACAGAAGGAGGGCTGAATGAGACGCAAATTCACTTTCTGACAGCAGATGGTGCTTATGAAACAGCAGTTATACAGCGTTTTTTTGGTACTGCTGTAAACAAACCAGCACTGCTCTTTTAAATACTACATTACACTCTTAAAAATAAAGGTTTTTTGTTGGCATCAGTGGTTCATTCAATGATACATTCATATAAACCCTCTTCTCCAATTCAGTATTTAGGATTCTCTTCCAATATTTCGTGCGGCGAAGTGAGCTTGACTAGTAATTCTCTGTGCGTTTATCTACAGCAATGGCTTCTGTTAATGGCTATTAACAGTTGTTTATTTGCTCAGTTAAAGAATTAGTTGTGTGTTATTACATGCCCAGCACTAATGTCTAGTAATTATTTTTTTCAAAACAACAGAAACATAAAAACATGCCAAAAAGTACTTAGGAATCAAGGCAATTACTTATAACATGCAGTCACTGAAAAACACTAAAGCCTCATTTAAAATATGAATACAATTTTAAAACATTAAAGGATTAGTTCACTTCCAGAATAAAAATTTCCTGATAAATTACTCACCCCCATGTCATCCAAGATGTTCGTGTCTTTCTTTCTTCAGTCGAGAAGAAATTAAGGTTTTTGAGGAAAACATTCCAGGATTTTTCTCAATATACTGGACTTCAATTGCAGTTTTAATGCAGCTTCAACAGGCTCTGTCTTATCTAGCAAAACAATAGGTCATTTTGTAAAAAAAAAAATACATACTTTTTAACCACAAATGCTCGTCTTGCACTAGCTGTGCGATGTGCATACGTGATGCATTACATAATCATGTTGGAAAGGTCCTGCGTGGTTAGTTCTTCATTTGTGTACTCCAGTTTAAAAAGGTAGGGTAGGGCGAAAAACTCCATCTCATTTCTCCTACAATGTTGTTTTATCTTTTTTTGTAAAGGGTGTTTGACTTTCTGTGCACGTTCACTTTGTAAACACTGGGTCGGTGTTCCGTCTACGTCACGTGTGAACTTTCCAACGTGACTACGTAATGCGTGAAGTGCAAGACAAGCATTTGTGGTTAAAAAGTATAAAATCTTTATTTTTTTTTAGAAAATGACCTATCGTTTCACTAGATAAAATCCTTATTCCTCAGCTGGGATCATGTAGAGCCCCTTGAAGCTGCATTGAAACTGCAATTTGGACCTACAACCTGTTGGCTCCCATTTAAGTCCACTATATGGAGAAAAATCTTGGAATGTTTTCCTCAAAAACCTTAATTTCTTTTAGATTGAAGAAAGAAAGAGATAAACACCTTGAATGACAGTGGAGGTGAGTAAATTATGAGGACATTTTTATTCTGGAAGTGAACTAATCTGTTAATACATCTTGGATGTAGGTGTCTAATGATGCTACAGTATACATGTTCATTTAAAGGTTTGGAAAAGGGAAGCTGAAGCTCAATGTCAATAAATTAAATATGGACTCACTGACACAGGAAACAGCACATCTTCACAACACCAAGCACCCACAGACCTTAGTGAAGCGTTTACGGATCCTTTTATGGATAAAGTATTTCTTTAACTGGTCTATCCTGTGTGTTTCCAGGGCTGTTGGGCCTCAGGCGCTTCAGAGGCTCGACATTGAACTACAGTTTATTGCTGCTGGAGGAGGAGGCTGGCGTGCTGTACGTGGGAGCTAGAGGGGCTTTATATGCCCTGCAGGCTAGTGACATCTCCAGCAGCTCTTCGCAGACCGTACGTACTGACAAACACATCAGCACTTAATTACAGAGCCTGCCAGGCAGAACTGTATTGATATTCCTGAAATATACTATTTTTATTCTTCTTCTGCTCCACAATTTTCTGCAATTAATTCAGCAAAAAACGCTTAAGATGCAGACTCCATTCAAATGTTATGTGAATAATTTCAGTGTTAGGTGTCATCTATTTTTAGTTTATGCGAACGTTATACTTTTTGAAAAATGCAGGAATTTGAAAATATCTCAGTGATGTGCAATGTAAAAGGTCATTCACACAGGAAATGCAATAAAACTGTATTTTAACAGTATTTTAAGTACATTTTGTTAAAAAAAAAATAATGCTTTTGATTAAAAGTGATAGTAAAGACATTTGTGTTTCAAAATATTTATATTTTAAAAAAATGTTTTTCTTTAAAACTTTATATTCATCTAATAATCCTGAATTATGATTTGGAAATAAATGTTTAAAGATTATTATAATAACGAACATACTTAATTATTTTGGTTTTCCTTTTGTTTTTTATTTGGTTATTGGTGCTTTAGCAATGCAAGGAGAGCTAAAGTCATATTATGTGTTAAAGTATCTTAAAATTTAAGCTTAAAATTGAATATTTCTTGTGGAAATACTAATGAGATTTCATTTTGTTTCACTATTTTGTTGCATCAAGTAATTGCATAGTAAATGTGAGAGTTGTTTACAAACACCAGTTGGTACAATTTGGCATGCAAACTGGAGCAGGAAGTTTCTTTGCCAGGAAAGCATTTTTACAAGTCTTGACAGTTCAGGAATTCTTGTTAATCTTGTACTTGGACAGATTGACTGGGAGGCATCAGATGATCAGAAGCAACAATGCTTGAACAAAGGAAAAGATAACAAGGCAAGTCATGATCTCCATCTATTGTGTTATCATCTGTACTTCACATACTGACGTAGATGTCTTCTCCCTTACAGACAGAGTGTTACAACCACATACGATTCTTGCAGAGATTCAACAGCACACACTTGTACACTTGTGGCACACATGCTTTCAGCCCTCTGTGTGCATATATTGTAAGTAACTGCTTTTTATGCCTCTTCACACAAAGAGATTCTACGTTAGGATGAGAACCTTTACATATAGGACTGTCTGAATAAATTTGTTGTGTTTTCCAGGATGGGAGGGAGTTTAGGATCTCATCAGCCTTTGAGGAGGGTCGAGAGAAATGTCCATATGACCCCACCAAAGGCTACACTGGCTTGTTGATTGGTATGGCTTTAATAAATCGTTTAGCAATGTACATTTCGCTCTTAGTTTGTTTTGTTAAAAACAATCATATGATATTAACAATATTAAAAGCTTGAACTATATTTTCCCTTAGATCAGCAGATGTACACAGCATCTCAGTATGAGTTCCGCAGCTTTCCTGATGTCCGACGCAACTCTCCGAATCCCACGTTGAGAACAGAAGAGGCTCCAACTCAGTGGTTACAGGGTTGGTCTGCTGCAGCACATTTTATTACTCAAATATTTCATCCCACACCATCAACATTACTATATGTTTGGATCTTTTAAAATAGTAGGTTAATAATCTTTAGCCATTTAACACTACAGTGGCGTCTGCAAGTCTGAAACTACCAAACTTGGTGTAAAGTTGTTGGACTTAAAAAATTAAAAAAACATTGTTGGGGCTAATGCTTTACAGGTAACATGAGTTACGTAATCAGATTACTTTTTAAAGTTACTTTAAGTTACATTACTTTTAAATTTACTTTTTTAGAGTTGCTTTTTCAAATAAGTAAGACAAGTTACATTAATTTCACATTTATTGACTGACAGCTCTCCTGTTCCCATATTGAGAGAAATCAGGAGTAAGTGCAAAAGTACTTCCTTTAGCCTGAGGATTGTTAATTTCACTTTTGGTGTGAAAAGGCCTTCACATTTGTCAAAAATATAACTTCTGGGATTTTTGTTATTACAAATAAATAAGCAAGCCCAGCTCAGGTGACGGAAAAAGTAAACGAAAAACTGACGTTATGCATTACTTTCCATAAAAAGTAACTAGGTAACACAATTAGTTAATTTTATTAGTAATGCCTTACTTTTAGACATAACTTTCTCCAACACTGCTAACCAAATGTAAGCAAATGGTTCTCCACCATGTATATTTACAAATAAAAAAAATAAATTATAAATTTAAATAAATTATGCACACTACATTTAAAAATTTGGCAATCAGTAACTTTTTTTAAACAAATTAATACTTTATATGTAACCCTGGCCCAGAAAACCAGTCATATGTAGCATTATAGGTAGCATAGGTTTATTTGTAACAATAGCTAACAATACATTGTATGGGTCAAAATGAGCAATTTTTCTTTTATGGAAAAAAGTAAAGATCATGTTACATGAAGATATTTTGTAATTTTCCTACTGTAAATATATCAAACATGTTTGATTAGTAATATGCGTTGCTAAGAACTTCATTTGGACAACTTTAAAGGTGATTTTCTCAATATTTTGATTTTTTTGCACCCTCAAGATTCCAGATATTGTCTTATCCTAACAAATCACACATTGATGGAAAGCTTATTATAATTTTTTTTGTGGTCCAGGGTCACATACATCAAGAATTCATTAAATCAAAAGTCAGTGTGTAACATTTATAGTAAATTCTGTTTCAAGTAAATGCTTTTGAACTTTTGTTCTTTTATTATAATTTCCTCAAAAATATTAAGCATCACAACTGTTTTGATTATTGATAATAATAAGAAATGTTTAAGCAAATCAGTATATTTGACTGATTTCTGAGGGATCATGTGACACTGAAGACTGGAGTAATGATGATCAAAATTCAGCTCTGCATCATAGGAATAAATTACATTGTAAAACAGTTATTTCAAATTGTAATAATATTTCACATTGTATTTAAAATTTGTAGTCTTGTTGAGCATAAGAGACTTCTTTAAAAAATGTTTAAAATCTCACATCCTCCCCAGTTTAGTGTCTTTATAATTAAGCGGATATTTGTGTTTTGCCATTTTACCGTTTTTTTTGTTTTGTTTTTGTTTTTGTTTTTACAATTTAACCATATTTATGTGCAGTATTGCACTATATTTTTATACTGCAATATACTAACAGTAGTCTGCCGTTTTGTCCCACACAGAGGCTGACTTTGTGGGCTCAGCGCTGGTGAAGGAAAGCGTGAGTAGCTCAGTGGGAGATGATGATAAGATTTACTACTTCTTCACTGAGAAGAGTCAAGAGCTCAGTCCATACTTCAGTCACAGCAGAGTCGCACGGGTCGCCCGTGTTTGCAAGGTATGGGGCTACTGAAGACATCTTCACTCCACACGTCACTCTACCTGTTCTGTCTCATCCGCATCTTAAAGTGATAGTTCACCCAAAAATGAAAATTCTGTCTTTAATTACTCACCCTCATGTCGTTCCAAACCCGTAAGACCTTCATTCGATGTTGGAACACAAATTAAGATATTTTTGATGTAATCCGAGAGCTTTCTGACCCTGCATAAACAGCAAGGGTAGTACCACGGTCAAGGCTTTTGGATGTCATCAAAAATATCTTAATTTGTGTTCCTGAAGATAAACAAAAGCCTTACGTGTTTGGAACGACATGAGGGTGAGTAATTGATGACAGCATTTTTATTTTAGGTAAATTATACCTTTAAAGCTGTTTAATTGAAGAGTTAAAATTAGGGGCAGAAATCCAGACATGCTTTGCATACTAAAGTGGAACAAAAGTGGTTAAGAATTGAATCTCTTTGATGGAAGAAAAAAACAACAAATGTCTGATTCTCAAGACAAAATAATGACACACAAAAATAGGGGGACGGCAAGACATCGTCCTCACATTTGAGTTGTTCAGAGACACCCACTGCCCTGGAAAACAGCACACATACTAAAAACTTCCTCGCCAATGCGTTTTCAAGCTCTAAACTGTTTCATTCTCAGCATTGTAAGGGCTCTGCCCTCAAAATGCTCCTTTATTTGAAGTGTGGTTTTCTACAGGTTTCCTAATAGGGTTTTACAGCAGCGTTGTTGCCAGGCATCTCGCTCTCTAACGGCTGCCTTCCCACGAGACTCGCCTCCCTGTCTCGCTTCTCAACCCATCAGTCTAGCTCTACACACTCAGATCAAAGTGCCAATTGAAAATGTCTGCAATTTCACGTCTTTTCTAGACTGCTACTCCACAGTGTTTATTTACCATATGATGTTTCTGCGCACATTCAGTGTGCTACTCAATGATCAGTGCATATAAGTAAGTAGTTTCTTAAAAGCACAGAGCACGTCTTTATAGTCTTAAAGGTCAGGATGCTGGATGTTCACTGCAATGGACATTTTGTTGTTGGTAACTGGCTTAATTGTTGGCTTAATAGCGCAACTGTTTTTTTAAAGCATGTGCCTAATATTACCGAGATACAACAATTTGAATATCTGGAATCTGAGGGTGCAAAAAAATC
>JAHKKF010537720.1:0-10508 GCA_019740295.1 Labeo calbasu
AAAAAAAAAAAAAAACTCATATGTTGAATTGATTTGTCACATTTTATGGCATTCAGAAGAAATATAAAATTTCTGCACAGGATGGCCTATAAGTTTACACACTAACACAGTGGTTCTCAAAGTGTGGTACAGGCTCCCTCTAGTGGTATGCAGATAAGTCACCAAATTAAATAAAAATTAATGTTAAAACACAATATAATTTATTTATTTATTTATTTACAATACAATCTATCCGACATGACTTGAACACACCACTAGTTTCTCTCTTGTCTAATTGTCCCATTTGATTCACCTGTGTCTCATTAATTACCTCTTTTAGCCCTGTTTTTATAGTGTTGTCTGCCCCACGATTCCTTTGTCCGGTGTTACTGTCACTGTAAATATCTTCAGGTCTTTGAACCTTTTTGTGTTATGTGCTGCTTGTGTCTCCTAGCAGCCTGTGTTACCTGTAAGAAATTAGATCAAATTTAATTGATTCAGTTGGGAATCAAATCCAAAGGACTCGGAATTAATTTTATTAAATGATTCAGAATTAATAGTTTACAAGCTTGTCATTGCAAGTGTCTCAAGTGGTTCATGCCGTCAGAGTGTTTCAAGCTGATCCCGCAGTTCAGTGTTTCACAGAGTTTGGCGATGTTCGGCAGTTCAGGCAGTTCAGGCAGTTCGAGCAGTTCGGACAATTTAAACAGTTTGGGCAGTTCAAGCAGTTCAAGCTGGGGAAGCTTTGATTGGTTGCTTGGTTGTGCAGCGTGATGAGGGGCGCAAGGACTCTGAAGGTTTCACGAAGCTTTAGCTGGTTCTTTAGAGTTCTGAATGGCAAAATCACGTAGTGGTCAAGCAGGGAGCGCTGGTGAGAGCGAGCTCAAACGAAAGGCAAGGTGTTGTTAGGAACATTTTGATTTTAACTGGGCCGACGAAGTCCGTCCCACAAAGTTGTGTTCCAATCGGTTGGTTTGCAAGCTAGCTTCGTAGCTTCGCTAGCTTCATAGGTTACAATAAACAAACCAAGCATATAAAAGATATAGACAACACACAATTGTGAATTATTTGCTCTACCAGCAACGGTGATAAACGATTGTCTTTTAGGATCGTTTGTGTAAGTTCTTGTATTCTTTGGGAAAGAATATTTGGAAAGTATCAGAGAGGGGGAGAAAGCAATGTTGAGAGGGGGTCAGGAGAGTGTCACGTTGTGGTGTCCTGTGAGCCCTGCGGGCTGGACTTGTCAATGTAAATCTGTCTTTCGTGTTTATTCGATTATCAATTTATGCCTAGCTGGTCAACAGTTACACTGACCATCTGTTCCGTGGCTAGTCTCAGAAAAGGGGGAGTATGTGTAAATTAGTCTTTTCCTGTGTTTCTTACATTGGTCTGACCAAGGCTGGTCAAAAGGTGGTGATAAGGCATTTGTGTTTTCAAGCGGTCCCAGCAGAGAACAAGAGTTCACTGTCCTCCTTGATTAGTCTATCGCTGATTCGCCCCTGAGGTGAGAAGTCAGCGTAGGACAGGAAATGGTCAAGACGCGCTGGCGTCATGTAAGTCCCCAGTGTGTTTTAATGGTCGCCCAAATGGCTCACAGGAGATTCTTTGAGTTGTTCTCTTCTCTGAGGCCCCACATACCCCTTTGGATGTTTATTAAAAGACTGCTGTTTGAGATTATCCCTCATCTCCTAGTTCCTCGCTCCTCACAGTAGCAATAACCCTGACAATTTACATGTACAGTACAGTTATTTTTTATTTACCTGTTTGTAAGCACTGTGCAGTGTTAATGTTCAAACTGTGTAATTACAATGTTAAAGTAGCTGACAAGAATAAATATTCTTATTAGGAATGAAACTGCCTGGCTTTTGAGCTGTGCAGAGCTGTAGCTGAATAGTTAGGCCTACTACGCTACTGTATTTTAATGCTGGTCATTACGGTCGTACTTGGAGAGCCAAATATTTTCTGAGGTGGTACTTGGTATAAAAAGTTTGAGAATCACTGCACTAGCAGGTTCCAAAATGTATAAAATAGGTTGGAGTAAACTAATTCACACAGATTATCAGAAAAAATCAGACACTTGAAAACTTTGTGAGACGTAATTTCAAAAATATAATACTTCAGGGGTTCAAATTTGTACAGGCTTTTAATGGTTTAATGGTTTAATAAAGGGAGTTTATTTTGAATGTCTGTAACCAAACAGTTGAGGAGCACCACTGACTTTTGACTTGGATGGGTTAAATGCAAAACACAAATTCTGAGTATGGGTCACCATACTTGGCCACACGTCACGTCCTTTCCTTTCCTCCTTTACGGAGCCATTTCTTAGTTATCCTGTATCTAGTCATTCGAGTCTTGTTTCAACGCCTTGTTATCTTGTCTTGTCTGTTTTGCTGCCAGCCCTTTGGAAATCTAGCCAGTTTTATCGGAATACCCCTTTTGCCTAGCCACCCGGATTACGTTCGCCGTTCATCGACCCTCGCCTGCTTTACTGACTACTCTCTTGTCTTGCTCTAACATACCTATCTGCCGATGTTTGACCCTACCTGTGTTATTACCATGCCTCTGTCTTTCTCTAATAAAGTTATGCAGATGGATCCACTTGCTTCATGTCTCCCTCATTCCGTAACGGAATACTCAGCCACAAGGATCCAGCAGCTTTTTGCCCGGACACTGGTCAGGTATGGACACTGCAAGACTGTTATTAGCCCTCGAGCAGGGCACGCGATTGTTCGAGGGCTATATACAAGAGTATTTGGCAATTGCACACTATTCTGCTGGACTGCGTGCTGAACGACTTTTTCTGTGAGGGCATTAATCAGCCACTCAAATCAACACTTATTCGCGAGGCTCCGCGTTCATCACTTGTACAATTCATAGACTTTGCTTTGCTGTGTGTGGGCTCGCCATTCACTGTGGGCATCACGGAGGAGGACCATGACAACGTGGTAATGGTGGCCATGAGGTTTAGTCAGCCAAAGCCCCAGGACATTCTAGATTGCCGATCGTTACTACGGTGTGCAAAACCGTTCGTGAAATAGTGGCTGTGGCGGAGCGCGCTCAAGTAATGGCGGCGACAGCGGAGCCCGTCCACAAAATGGCGGCGACAACAACGCTCCGTCATGTCACTGCTGCCATCCCAGTGTCATGCAACATCACACCCGTGTTTCCTGAGTTAAGTCAAGTTACAGCTGTGTTTCCTAAATCAAGTAAAGTCAAAGCTGCTGTTCCGGAGTCAAGTCAAGTTACAGCTGTTGTTCCTCAGTCAAGCAAAGTCAGAGCTGCTCTTCCTGTGACAAGTCAAGTTACAGCTGTTGTTCCTGAGTCAAGTAAAGTCAGAGCTGTTGTTTCCGAGCCAAGTCAAGTCACAGGTCATCTTCATGAGCCAAGTCAAGTCACAGCTGATCTTTATGAGCCAAGTCAAGTCGCAGCTGATGTTCATGAGTCAAGTCAAGTCTCAGCTGGTCATCCAGAGTTAAGTCACGTCACGTCTGACCTCCCAGTGCCTCGTCACATCTCGTCTGACCTCTCAGAGCCTCGTCACGTCTCGTCTGACCTCCCACAGCCTCGTCATGTCTCGTCTGACCTTCCAGAGTTAAGTCACGTCACATCTGACCTCCCAGAGCCTCGCCATGTCTCGTCTAACACTCCAAGGTCTCGACCTAACATGATGGCCAGTGTGTTGGATCCACCACTAATGTCTGTGCAGGCTGCAGGCATCCCAGTGGCATCAGCACCTTCAAGCCCAATCATTATGGAGATCCTGCCACCCACTGCTGCTCTTCCCCTAATGGCAGCACACTCTGCTCCAGAGGTCTCGTCTGTCCACGAGTCTGCTCCAGAGGTCTCGTCTGTCCACAAGTCTGCTCCAGAGGTCTCATCTGTCCACGAGTCTGCTCAAGAGGTCTGGTCTGTCCACGAGTCTGCTCCAGCTGCAGAACCTCCTAAAGGGGCGTCGTTTCCCTATGCACTCTCAGCCTGTCCTGTCACGGCCATGGAGTCCGTCAAAAAACTCTCCGCCCATCCTGTCACGGCCATGGAGGCTGTCAACGAACTCTCTACCCATTCTGTCATGGCCATGAGGGCCGTCAACAAACTCTCTGCCCTTCCTGTCATGGCCATGAAATCCGTCAACGAACTCTCTGCCCATCCTGTCACGGCCGTCAACAAACTCTCTGCCCGTCCTGTCACAGATATGGAGGCCGTCATAGAACTCTCAGCCCCGTCTGTCTCAGCTAAGGACGCTGTCTTTAAACAGTTCACCTGCTCAGTTCCCATAGAGACTGCTAATAAGCCCACTGTTTTCCCTGTCTCTCTCCTTGCTGTTCTGTCTGCCTCTTCTGTCTTTGTTTTCCCCAGGTCCCAGTCCATGCCGCGGTTGTCTATACCACCCTGGTGGGCTCTTTGGGGAGAGGCTATGTCATGAATCTGGCCGGTGACCTTCGGTCCGCTCACCACCAGATGTCGCCCTCTCACTCCATTGACATTCACATTACACTGACTGTTGCACCACACCCCAGACTATGTTCCCCATCAGCCATTGTGCTGATCACCTGCATCCAATCAGAGACTCTGTATAAGCCTTGGACTTCCCCTTGCAATTCGCCGAGTATTGTATTATGTTAGCATCTTTACGGAGCCATTTCTTAGTTATTCTGTATCTAGTCTTGCATCAGCGCCTTGTTATCTTGTCTTGTCTGTTTCGCTGCCAGCCCTTTGGAACTCTAGCCTGTTTTATCGGAATTACCCCTTTTGCCCAGCCCCCTGGATTACGTTCGCCGTTCATCGACCGGACTACTCTTTTGTCTTGTTCTAACATACCTGTCTGCTGATGTCTGACCCTGCCTGTTTTATGACCATGCCTCTGTCTCGCTCTAATAAAGTTATGCAGATGGATCTGCCCGCTTCACGTCTCCCTCATTACATAACATTTACACTGTGAAAAGTAATTTGATAAGTTTACTCAGTTAAATTGTGCAAACTCGTTGTCATAGTTCAATTAAGTGATCTTTATTTAACTGTATTAGGTGTAATTTTTTGTCTTATCAACTAAAATATTAACAGTATTCCTTACTTATTTTGAGTTCAGTTTACTTAAGCCATTTAAGTTCTGTTAACTTAATTGAATCTGTGATCTGAGGAACATTGAGAGTAACTATGCTACTCATTATTAATTACAGACTCCTAGAATGCGTTGCGGCATTAATAAATTATGCAATTACTTTGTTTTACTGTTGTTTTTTTTTTATTTTCCATTTTATTTACTTGTGTCTTGTGTTAGTAGTAGCACAACAAAAAGAGCAAATTGTTACAATTAGTAAAAATATATAAAATTAAATTGTTAGCACTGTTGTGTTTAGTGTGCTGTTGAAATCTGTGTATGACTCAAGTGTGGTTGATTGTGAGATATTGCTACACATATTAGGGAATTATATCAACCCAATTAAAAGCTTCACAAGGAGTTTATGAAAAGCAATAAAATCATAAACGATCATTATTCAACATGAAAAGTACACTAGCTAATGATTAATTAAAAGTTAGATCACATTTTTAAATCGGTTTATTACTTCTCTTTCTTTGAAACCAAATAATTGTGATTTCGTGTTGCATTGTTGTATCAATAAAAAGAGAATTATAAAAAAAAAAAAAATGTATTAAGTTCCAAGTGCCCAACCAAAGGGATCACTAACCACTATAATGGTGAGATCAAACAAAAAATATTTTAGGAAAATTGACATCCAAGTCAGCTTATGTGATGTTATCTCGAAATTTTTCAGTTGTATTGACCATTCAACATTCAAGATGACTTTGGGAAACGAGTGAATGCAACTATAAAAATATGACTTCCAAAGCAGAGGAAATGAGTAAAGTCTATTAGGCTAAGAATTGCCCTGCCTCAAATACTTTTTTTTTTCTTCTGTTGTTATGTTGCACTGCACTGCTGCCTCACACTGGTGTATTAATATCATTAGTTCCTTTGTGGTTACTTGAATATTTTAATTGTATGTCACTCAAAACAGTAAGCCAAGTGTTTTATTTGCCTTGAAATTAGCTGTAACTTAATAAACCTAGCAAATATAACAACTAAGTAAAGATAACTAATTATATCAAAGTAAGGTAAACTGTGTATCCTATTGGTGACTAATGTAAAATAAATGTTAAAAAGAAGACTATTTTGTTAGTGCGGATCATGGTCTCACATACTATCAAAAATAAAGTTTAATAAACACAATACAATGCATCCCGCACCTAAACAGGCGGCCTGGTTGAATCTGCCGGTACAAACTGGGGGCAGGGCCACAAATTCGTGAGTACAGTTTACAAACCCATGGGAATGAATGACGAACGCATGTGCACCGATTATGAATTTGCATGGTCGTACAATGTTATACGCATCTTAGTGTTTCAGTTAATATTTTGTTATACAGTAGTACAGTACACAAAATTTTCACTCAATTTCAAGTGCTGTTTAGATCTTTAGCGTGTGTGTCTGTGTGTACACACAGCAAATTGCAAATTTCTAGTTCAATTTAAATGTGAATGAAAGCATTGTCTCTGTCTTTAAATAAATGCAAGAAAAAAAAAGTTTTATCATCTTTATTTAAAATTTTAAGGCAGTGAGGTAACAAATTTGCTTACATTTGAATTGGACTTTGTTAAAAAAAAAAGAAAGAAAAAAAGTTAATTCCACTCCAAAGGGAATTTATTTTAACAAGAAATATATTGTCAAGATATCTAAATGAATAAATAAATAAATAAAATAGGCAACGGGGTAACAAATTGTTTTTTACATTGTTTTTAAAAAAGAGTACCGGAAAAGAGTATGTGCGGAACTTGGTTCTGTAACAGTCAACTTCCAACAGATGGAAACAGAGGAAAAGGTAAGTGCTATAAATCTACTTTTATTCATCATTTTTGTTGATATAACATTAATTGTTTTGTATCCACATAAGAGGGGAGGAGCGGAAGACAGCTTTTGCGACCCCTACTGGCCTCTGTGAATACCTTGCCATGCCCTATGGACTTGTCAGTGCCCCCTTCGTATTCCAGGGATACATAAATGAGGTGTTCCGTGAGTACCTTTGCCAGGGGTATGCCATGACGTTTCTTCAATGGCTCAGCGAACACCAGCTCTACTTCAAGGCTGAAAAGTGTACATTCCACCAATCATTAATCCAGTTCCTGGGATATCATATCAGCGAACAAGAAATCAAAATGGATGAGGGGAAGGTAACGGCTATCAGTTCCTGGTTCAGTCCAGTGACCAGAACTATGTTTCATCCAGAACTACAGCTCCATCACTGCTCCATGTACCAGTCTGCTGAAAAGCAAGTCGAAGTCTCTGTCCTGGACACCAGCTGCTTCAGCCGCCATGAAGACTCTCCAGGCATTTATGTTAGCTCCACTCCTGGTCCACCCGGACCCACAAAAGCCCTTCATTGTTGAAGATGATGCCTCTACATCTGGAGTTGGGGCTGTCCTGTCACAGCAGCAGGGGAATCCTCCTCGACTCCATCCATGTCCCTTCTTCTCCTGGAAACTATCCCCGCTAGAGCAAAATTATGACATTGGGAATGGAGAAATGGTCACCATCAAGCTCGCTTTTCAGGAATGGAGGCATTGGCTGGAGGGGGCCCACCACCTGTTTGTGGTCTATACAGATCACCACAACTTTGAATATCTTTGAGAGGTGAAACCTCTTATCGTCCAGGGACCAAGAAGACCAAAACGGATGCTTTGTCATGACCCCATGAGCCTGATGATCCTCCAGAGCATCCTGACACTATCCTTCCTCCTAGTCTGATCGTCAGTCCCATTCAGTGGTCCCTGGACGAGGACATCGTGGCTGCCAGTGCCTTTGATCCAGCTCTGCCAGGGTGCCCCCCCAAATCACATCTATGTTTTACGTAGTCAGTTGATTCCTCTGATTCACTCCACACACATATCCCTGGGCACTGGTCATCCTGGGACCAATCAAACCCTCTCGCTTCTGGTGGCCCAGAATGGCAAACGACGTCAGAAGGTACGAGAGAGAATGCAGGAAATGTGCTATGGCAAAAACATCTCATTCACCATTTGGAAACCTCCTGCCTCTTCCTATACCTCGACATCCCTGGTCACACCTAGTAGTTGATTTCATCAAGGATTTACTGGCCTTGGAAGAAAACACCTGCATTCTAGTTGCAGTTGACCGATTCTCCAAAACCTGCTGTCTGGTCCCCTTAAAAGACCTCCCCACAGCCACGGAGACAGCTGAGGTACTTTTAAATCATGTATTTCGAAATTTTGGTGTCCCTGAAGACATTGTTTCTGAAAGAGGTCCTCAGTTCATTTAATGTGCGTGGAGTTTTTTTTTTTCTCTCGCTGCTATCTTCTGGATACCACCCTCAAAGCAACGGCCAAACCGAAAGAAAGATCCAGGAGATAGGCTGTTACCGCTATACCTTCTTACATAGCCAGTATAACTTTTAAAACTGGTTCCTTGCCTAGGCTGAGTACACAAAACTCTCTCCGTCAACCATCCACGGATCTCACTCCCATCCAGTGCGTACTCAGCTATCAGCCACCCCTGTTGTCAGCAGAATCCTTGGGGGTACCACTGGTTACTCACTGGATCCAGGTGAGCGAGAGGGTCTGGGACTCAGCTCATCAAGATCTCCAGAGAGCAGTGCGACGCCATCAACATCATGCATCCTCCGCCTGCGACTTCCCTGCAAGAAGCTGAGTCTCAGATTCATTGGTCCCTTCCCTTATCTTTGTGGTGGCCATCTAGAATATCTTGTTGACTGGGAAGGGTATGGCCTGGAAGAAAGCTCATGGGTACCAGAAGACAGGCGAAACTAAACTCCTGGCAGAATTCCACGCTTTTTATCCGCAAGCTCCAGTTGAAGGTGAAGTCTTCGGCCCTCAGGAGCGGGCTGTGGAGAAAGGGGTTCTGTCACAGAAACTACAGGCTCCTCCACCAATTAGCAATCACCAGAGTTCTGAGCATGCACACCTGACATTCATTCACTCATCATCACTCAGCACTATAAGAAGTCAAAGAGCACACAGTTACACTGTCTGGTTTCCCTTGTGGAATAAAGACCCGTGCCTACCTCTCACCTGCAATCCAGTACCATCTCTTCTGTTCTCCCTTGTCTTCCCCTGTGTGCTCTTGTGTTGTTTTGGTCACTTGGAATGACCTGTCTAACAAGTCCCATTGGCCACTCATTGAGTTTTACTTGAGAGTCTTTTAACAACACAACATCTCCTTCTTGAACATTTGGTTTCTCATCTGTCCATTTTCTCAGAGTCTGGAGAGTAGACAAGTATTCCTTTTATCAACATTTCCAGAAGGTATCAGCAAGATTCTGGACTTGCTTCCATTGACTCTTGTACATATCCTTAATTTTGAACTCTCCACGAGGGGAAGATGTTGCATAAGCCTTTTGAGTTAACAACATTGCTAAGAATCTCTCTTTTTTCGTAGTCGGTGGAAATAGGAACCGAGGGTCATGCATTCATTATAGCTGTTATTTCTGCCATCAGTGTAGTGAGAATCTCATTTGTAAGTCGAGTGTTTGTTAATAGTGGGTGATTTTAACATCCATGTTGATAATGAAAAAGATGCATTGGGATCAGCATTTATAGACATTCTGAACTCTATTGGGGTTAGACAACACGTGTCAGAACCTACTTATTGTCGAAATCATACTCTAGATATAATACGGTCACATGGAATTGATGTTAATGGCGTTAAAAATTCTGCAGCAAAGTGATTTCTCATTATCTAATCATTATCTAGTCTCATGTATACTCCATATATCTAAAACTGTAAATTCAAATCCTTATTACAAGTTTGGTAGAACCATCACTTCTACCACAAAAGACTGCTTTGTAAGTAATCTTTTTGACATATTTGAATTCCTCGGCATATCCAATAGCCCAGAAAAACTTGATGATGTAACAGAAAGCATGGACTCTCTTTTTACGCTTAAGGAAGATTAAGCAAAACAGTCTGACACCATGGTATAACGAGCACACTCGCGTCCTAAAGAGAGCAGCCTAGAAAATGGAACGCAGCTGAAGGAAAACAAAAATTAAGCATATAGCGTTAGTTCTGGCAGGTCACGTGAGTCAAGCTGATCACTTCTACCTATAGGAATACGACACCTATCATGGCATTCCTATATAAGCTCTTCTCATTCAGTATTATTCGGCAGCTTTGTTGCTTGTTCAGGAGCAAAGCACATAGTCAGTAATTTCGTTATCTATAAGCGTTCAATCAGGATTTTGCAATGGGTTCGTTTCCCACAGAGTTTCTCACTAGATTCGAGTTCTTGAACTCGAACGTGAATTCGCCGTGTTGATTGATATAAGCTGATGGACTCAGAAGTGACCTGAGTAAGCACTGCTTCTCGCAAGGACACATAGCTCAAAGGGAATCATTTAAGATTGAACAGAATCTCCGTTTTACAGCGGATCAATGAATCGGCCAGTGATTCATTGAGCGAGCCGTATAATATCAACTCTGTAGTGGATACTAATAT
>JAHKKF010537721.1:0-36042 GCA_019740295.1 Labeo calbasu
ACCAGAGAGATGAATTTAACTTTAAAATGTACAAAATTTTCTCCACACCCCCCTAGTGGGACCGAGGTCCACCACCACAGTCTCACAAAATTCTGTGGAAAACACTGAGTATTGTTCCTTGTTAGAGTGTGTTAATTTTAGCATTTACTGATGTATTTTAAGAAATTTTGTTGCTTTTGTTAACATTAATGAACAATGAACTAACTGTAATGATCAATGTATAATTAATATTAATATTTGTATTCATTTACAAAGTATGGTTCAGTAGGCTACCTTTTTTTTTTTTTTTTTAAGTAGAGCACTATTTATTTTCCGTTCAGTATCCATTTTAAAAACTATTGGTCGATTAATCGGTATCGGCCAGTGTGGTCCAACCTAGTTATCGGTATCGGTAAAATCCAATATCGGTCGACCTCTAGTGTGTACTGTGTATATTTATTATGTTAATATTATGTTATATATAAATTAGGGCTGGCAAATGATTAATCGTGATTAATCGCACACAAAATAAAAGTTTGAGTTTGCCTAATATATGTGTGTGTACTGTGTGTAATTATTATGTATATATATACATACAAGCACATTCATGTATATATTTAAGAAAAATGTACAAGTATATGTATTTATAATTTTTAAAAAATACAAAATAATTAACATATTTCTCTCAAATACATACATTAATTTGTGTGTATTTATATATACATTTTACACACAGTACACACACATATATTAGGCAAACTCAAACTTTTATTTTGTATGCGATTAATCGCGATTAATCATTTGACAGCCCTAATATAAATATATGTAATATATAAACATAACATATTTTTCTTAAATATATACATGCATGTGTGTGTACTTATACATAAAAAATATACACAGTACACACACATGTATTATGCAAACAAAAACTTTTATTTTGGATGCGATTAATGCCCCGCACAAATTTTTATTGAATTCTGTGTTTTCCTTTAATTTTCTTTTTGTGGCTTAATATTCACAGGCATTAGTCCATGTCGCATTTGGATTTGTGTACTGACCTGCTTTTGATTTATTCATCCCAAATTTGGCAAATTCCGTGACATTCCGTGTTATACAGTAAATTACATTTTTATGACTGGATTCCGCGATTCTGTCTGTGTTTTCCACACTGCGGAAATCAAAGGGCCCTTATTATTATTTTATTATTATTATTAAATACTTAGACATTACACTCTTAAAAATGAAGGTTCTTTATTGCCATTGATGGTTCCATGAAGAACCTTAAACATCCATGGAACCTTTCAAATGCAGAAAAGGTTCTTTATAGTGGAAAAAGCTTCTTTAGATTTTTAAAAAGTTCTTTAAAGTGGTTCATTTATGAACTGTTGACTGAAAGGTTTTTGGGGAACAAAAAACGGTTCTTCTATTTTTTAAACTTGATCTTTTTAAACTGATAAGACTTCTGGATCCTATGAATTCAGCACAACTGCTAACTTCCCAAATTACTGAAGTATACATAAAGTGTCAATTTAATTCATTTCCATTAACACAGCCACAGCTCAGCTACTGAATTAATTATAGCAATACGCCAAAATGCGACTTAAGCACTGAATCCACAAGAAACTCACACGCTGATAATTTATGACAGGGATCCTCACCTCAGAGCAACTGGCTGCCAACCAACGATTTTCCCCTCTCAAATTGCACATTTCCCAACTTATTGATGATCTCACCACTTGCTCCACTCTGCTGTCAATCCCATAATGCCCCTCAAGTCTGCTGCTTGGCTCCCATAGAGAAAGAAATGAAAGCCTCACTCATGCTCTGCCCTCTCCACTCCAGCAGACAAGTATGGCTATAAGAGAAGCAGCCTCACGTTAATTGAATAAATAAAACATATAATTTACAAACCCTACGTTTTTCAGACTTCCAGATAGAGATTGAGAAAATATGTATTTCTTTGCATCTTTATAGCCCGAAAAAACAACAGGTACTCAATAGGGATCTCAAAACTACATATTTTTATAATCAATTATTCAGACTGGTTGTCTGAATCACTAGCTGGAATGTGTACCAAATAAACAACACACACTTAATCACAGAATATTAGGTCATTCAGTAGAGTTACTAATAAAATATTTAGGTTAAATCTAAAATCTTTTATTGCACAATATCTTTGTCCTAACAGAAATTTTAATGGATTATGCAAAAGAACAGAAACATCAATCACAGCAAACAATTTGAAGACTGACAGTAATTGTCTTAAAATTTATTGAAAGTGGTCGACTTATTGGAAAAGTGGTGCTGTAATGGTTGTAGTGGCAGGGCTTTAATGTTAATTAAATGAAACATAAAATGCAACTTCTCAGACAGAGTTAACTGTCGTCAATGATTCACTGCATTTGGCACAACGCTCTGTGAAAAGTTGCATCTCTACAGTCATTCCCTTTAAAGCATCACTGCTAAAAATAATATAGATCAGTCAATCTTGCAGACCACTAGCCTGTTGTATGACTTGATTGACATTGTTAAAGAAAAAATTCTTCAACATCAGAGCAAAATAAATACGAATATCTACTTTGACAATTATCTATTTTGTGGCATTTACAATGCAAAAAATGCATTCAAAAATTATGCATTTACCACGATTCAAAAATGAGAGGCCAGAAAGATTTTTTTATTTGTACTTTTACTCCACAAGGACACATTTAACTGATCAAAAGTGGCAGTAAGCCATGTATGATGTCTCAAAAGATTTCAATTTTGAATAAATGCTGCTCTCTTGACTTTTCTATTCATCAAAGAACCTGAAAAGGAAATGTATTACAGTTTCAACAAAAATACTAATCAGTACAATTGTTTTCAACATTCATAATAATAAATGTTTCTTGAGCACCAAAAAGCATAGTAGAATAATTTCAGAAGGACCATGTGCCACTGAAGACTGGAGCATGGCTGCAAAAAAAAAAAAAAAAAAATCCAGCTTTGCCATCACAAGAATAAATTATGTTTTAAATTATATAAATATTAAAAACAGTTATTTTAAACAGTAATAATATTTCACAGCCTACACTGTAAAAAACAATTTGAGTCAGCTTAAAATAATTTGTTACCTGGCTGTCTTAAAATTTTATGGTCAGTCAACTCAAAAAAGTTTAGTGAATAGTCAACTTGAAATGTTAAGTTGTACTAAGTGACAACTTAGATATTTGAGTTCATTTGACTTAAAATTTTAAGGCAGCTGGGTAACAAGCCCAGCTTTTAAATTTAACAAATTGTTTGTTTAGTCAACTCAAACATCTCAAAGTTTTCACTTAGTACAACTTAACATTTCAAGTTGACTGAACTTAAAATTTTAAGGCTGCAGGGTAACAAATTATTTTAACTTGACTCAACAAATTGTGTTTTGTTTTTTTTGTTTTTTACAGTGTAAAAGACTTCTTTTAAAAACACTAAATCTTACTAATCCAAACATTTAGAATGGTCGTGCATATGTAATGCATAAATACTGCATTAAAAAATATGTATATGTATGCACATATAAGGCTTGGAAGTGGGGAAGGAGGTGCACTTGAGTGCGTCACACAAACGCACACACATAGTACATAAAGCACCAACAAAGACCTAGAACAGTCAAAAGAACATATGACGTTAAGTGTGATAATAAGAGGAGATGGCACATCCGCTTAAGTGTCAGTCACGCAACATGGTTTTGAGTCTAAAAATTCATCCAAGAGACAATTCCTCATTTTCATCTCATTCCCCACTACAACCCCCGCTAACAGCACATATGTTACCACTCTCAAAACCATACTGACGTAACAGCCGGAAGACAGGCGTACGCAGAGCGTTAAGATAGCACACGATGAGTCATAATAGTCTGTCACCGATGGCAACTCCACTCAGGGTCACGGACCACCAATGAAGGATGTGCATTCCTCAAATCAAGAAGAAGGGATTAGAAAAGACAAGCCATTCAACACTCGATTAAGTCAACCCTGTTTTCTTATACTGTATGGAGGCCCGCATAAAAAATTGAGCTGTTCTGTGCAGAGTTTGACCAAGATACTGTAGTAGTCACTCAACATAGGGTGTACAGCGTGGTATAAAAAAAAATAAAAAGAGGCATGCTGGTCTGGATATGAATTATGCATGAGAAGGAGGCAGAAGTGGAGATGGTCATGTTGGAACAGATTGGTGTCTCCATCAGCTAAAAGAGAGTTTTATATTCACCAGCAGCAGTTTGTGTGACTGAGCATTTTCAACACACAATCTAAAGCTCCTTTAGAAGTTAACTGCCTTTTCTGAATTTCCTTTAACGGGAGAAATTTATGCCGCCCTCGGGCTATAAACAATAGTTTAAGGGCCTTAGGAGCACCACTGTACGTATGTGTGTGTTTGTGTTTATGTTTATGAGCCTATGAGTGTTTATGAGTGTCTGTCAATGAAGAAAATGAAGAAGGATTTTGGATTAACTCTGAAAAAATTATACAGCATACTTATATATTTCTAAAACATGAATGAAATGACTCAGAACAGACTCCATACTTCAAAGATGCCATAAAATGGAAATCTGAGCACCACTGACAAGCATCTAATCTTGTAAAATGGGTGGTAAGCACTGCAACTGTACTATACAAAGAGCACGTGCGATCGCAAATCTTGAAAGTGAAAGTAAAAAAGTGGCAGTTTCAACGCATATTAATTGTGGCTCCCTGATTCAATTTTCCTCCCTCTGTTTTCTTTCTGCTGTGTGAGCTACTGAAATGAGCCGCGTTGTGTGAAACAGCCAATCAGAGCTCAGCATTATTATTCATGATGCTTCCAAATAAGGTAATAACAGACCATTTCATTCTAGTGACAAATCCTAGGGTTGTAAATGAACATGTAAGACCGTTTCTGGAGAATTTTACCTTACCTAAGTCACATACCTTCTATGTAGATATCAGAGAACAATTTAAAATATTCTATCAATGCATTCTATGGCATCTTTAACATGTTAACAACCTTTAACATGTTTAAGACAATAAGAAATCAACTGAGATTTCATAAAACTGTCAATGACTAATTAAAAAATTAGTTAACTTCCAGAATAATCAAAGATGTTCATGTCTTTCTTTCTTTAGTGGAAAAGAAATTAAGGTTTTTGAGGAAAACATTCCAGGAGTTTTCTCCATATAGTGGAGCCAACACGATCCCAGCTAAATGAATGGTTGTTTTCTTAAAAATAAATAAATAAAAATATATACTTTTCACCACAAATGTTCGTCATGCAACTTCACGCATTACGTAATCACGTTGGAAAAATCACACATGGTTTGTTCTTCGTATGTGTACTCTGGTTCAAAAAGGTAGGGTAGGGTGAAAAACTCATTGTTTTACCTTTTTTTGTAAAGGGCGTTTGACTTTCTTTGCACGTTTGCTTTATAAACACTAGGTCGGTACTTCCGTTTATGTCATGTGTGACCTTTCCAAAGTGACTATGTAATGTGTGAAGTCGAGCTAGTGCAAGATGAGCATTTGTGGTCAAAATTATATACATTTTTTTTTTTTACAAAATGACCAATCGTTTCACTACATAAGCCCGTTGAAGCCGCATTGAAACTGCAATTTGGACCTTCAACTCGTTGATCCCCATTGAAGTTCACTATATGGGCAAAAATCTTGACATGACATGACAAAGACATGAACATCTTGGATGACATGGGGGTGAGTAAATTATCAATTGTATTCTGGAAGTGAACTTATCCTTTATAGTAAAAATTAAAAATAAAAAAATGCTAAAAAATAATAGTCAACCATACAGGGGGGAAAATTTGTTTCATGTAGTAAAATCTAAAATAAATAATTTTATTCAAGTCAAACTTATTATTTAACATCACTAAATCAAACATATTAGGTCACACCAACATATATAAAAATAATCCATTAAAATTAGAAGTATTAAAAATTCAAATAATTTCCAATAAGTTCAAATACTAAAGAATTATAATAATAATTTACACTACCAATTTTGGAGTCAATTTTTTGAAAGAAATTTCTAATACACATGATACTACTACTAAAAATAATATAGAAAGCAAAATATGTGGTCAGAACAACCAGAGAATGTTTACTTTTGGAGGAACTATTCCTGTTTTCAACTATTTACCTCCAACCTCAAAAACTTTACTAATGGATGGTCAACGGACATACAAGTCAATGTTTTATTTTAGTTTTTACAGCTGTACTTTATGTGAAATACAGTGTGAGAACAGCAGCTTTGCGAGTAGAACTGTGTGGCTAACAAGCTGAAGACTGTACTTGTGGGACATGTGACACCAGGTACACTTCTTGATTTAGTATTCTGTCTCCCCTTCTCTCTGTCTTTGTATCTGTCTATTTCTCAGTCTGTCTCTCTCTCACAGTACGAATTGAGCAGGACAGCTCAAGAATGTACAGGTCTATAATACAAAACACCAAGTTAGGTAAAACTGCCATCATCCACAAGTAAGATCGTTATTCATTATACCATTGCGGTAGGTGCTGAGTGAGGAAATGTGTACAGTATTAAGATATATGATGGTAAAAACTTTAAGTCTAAAAAAATGTTCCTGAATAAATTAAAGTGTCAGTGTTTTCCCTCCAGTTAGCAGTGCTGATTCTTTCATTAAGTCACACTAAAACTGAAAAGTATTGCATGATTACTAGGGAGTCCCACAAGGCTCGGGTTTAGGTCCTGTGACTTTTACTACTTTATAATGTTGATGGATAATGTTGTGCAATGCTTTGCAAACAGATTCAATGGCTAAAATGTGGTTTGAAAGCTTATTGAAAGTCAATTTTTAATCTGGGAAAAAATATCTTACTGGCATCTCGCTTGATAATATCCTACACTTCCAACTGCAAGTAGAAAACTAAAAAGAATTTCTCATCAACTGAGGAATTAATCAAGTAGACTACTGAGATTTACACTCCTACAGTTCAACAGTCTTACAGTTAGAGTTTATTGGCATGCATGCAAAAGCAGCTTCAACTTTTTCTCGATTATTGGTGGCCGCTCTCGGTCACACAGAGTGAACTTTATGATTTAACATTTCCAAGCCAATTTTACACCAAATTCCTCATTATACAATATTTCTCTCTTCTTCCAAAGAAATATAAACTCGTGAGTGGGCAACCAAGCCTAGAAATTCCATCTGTTCATACTGAATTGGAACAAATTTATGCACCACACTTATGGTAACATACTTACAGTATATTATATTCTCTCAACAGTTTATGATCAATTTAGTGAGTGCTTTTTTATTGCTGTTTTATTTGCTACTGTAATTTTGTAGGTGTACTATTTTTATTCTGTTATACTTATCATTTTTTATGGAGCACATGGCAACAGTGGAGCACTGCAGATAAATAAATAATGAGCAAATAAGTACATCATGTTAGAAAGTGGTTCACATGCGACTTAAAAATCGCCTTTGGTATATATACTACCAGTCAAAAGTTTTTGAACAGTAAGATTTTTAATGTTTTTCAAGAAAGTCTTTTCTACTCACCGAGCCTGCATTTATTTGATCCAAAGTACAGCACAAAGAGTAAAATGTTGAAATATTTTTACTATTTAAAATTAACTGTTTTCTATTTGAATATATTTTAAAATGTAATTTATTCCTGTGATTTCAAAGCTGAATTTTTAGAATTCTACTCCAGTCTCATGATCTTTCAGAAATCATTCTAAGATTTGCTGCTCAAAAACAAACAAAAAAAAAACTTATACCGACTCTAAGCTTTTAAATGGTATAGTGTTTAATGTTACAAAAGCTTTTCATTTCAGAAAAATACTGATCTTTGTATCTTTCTATTCATCAAAGAATCCTGAAATAATGTACTCAACTGTTTTAAATAATAATAATAATAATAATAATAATAATAATAATAATAATGTTTTTTAAACAGCAAATCAGCATGTATACATTTTTTTTTCTGAAGGATCATGTGACACTGAACACTGGAGTAATGATGCTCAGCTCTGATCACAGGAATAATTGACATTTTAAAATATATTCAAATAGAAAAGAGTTCATTTAAGTAGTAAAAATATTTCAAAATGTTACTGTTTTTGCTGTATTTTGGATCAAATAAATGCAGGCTTGGTGAGCAGAAGAGACTAATTTAACACACATTAAAAATCTTACTGTTCAAAAACTTTTGATGGGTATCAAATAAATAGAAATCATTGTATACCGCATTATTGAAAAACTAGGGTGTAAATTTGGAGTGTAATTTTGTCCTGTGGGTATCTGCATAAGTCTGCCTCTTTACAGTTACTCCAGAGGAATTGTACATCTAAGATTTTCAAGAACTACTTGATTTACAATGCTATTGGGAAACAGTCTGTAATTCCACGATGATTTGCATGGCCGTTTTTACAATCCACTTACAGTGCGATGCTTTCGGGAAAAGTGGTCCCGTTCTGCCTAAGGTCCTTCATAAATCTATTCAGCTCTTTGAGATGTGTTAGAAAAGCCTTTGATAAGGAGCTGGCCAGTAGTTATTAGTTTTGAATTGGGTGAGTTAATGTCTTGTGATGTGAAGAGAAGCACCACAGTATCTCTGACTGCAGAGCACCTCTCGTTCCCGCACCTCCACGGCACAGCACACCTAATAGGACTGAAGCAGCATGGAGGAAATGTGAAAATCAACTGAAGGGTGAAGGAAATGAATTGAAAAAAGGAAGGAAAAAATAGAGTCCTGCAGGAAGATGCTGCAGCCTCTGATAGATGAATGATTCACTGTCTCCAAACTATATCTGACTGCCACGTTCTGACAACATATTTCAGCCGCACCTGAGGGAACAGATTGAAATTGAACAAGCTCAGGAGAGATGGGAGGGCAGGCTGGTACAGGACAGAAATACTAGACATGATCGCACTGGGGTTTGGGTCGCAAGTCTTTGCTGTATCAGAGCGTTGGGTCAAGGTTTGGCTGGTTAACATGGCCTTGCCAGTCCCTGCTGGTAGATGTCGTAACTACACCATCTGGCAGGAAAAGGCATGTTTCTACACAAATCTCTCAATATTTATTCAAACTAACCATTTGATTTGATTCATAAAAACATCTAAATGAGAGATGCTATTTACACTGCATGTAGGAAAACTGCATTATCGCATTGTTGATTAGACAAAATCATCACAAATACATCATAAATATTCAATAGATCGCCCAGTCGGCATAAAAACTGGAATTATTAATTCATCACAGAGAAGCACTCAGATACCTGATTCATCATCAGAGCTCATTTAAGCAGGCTACTAATTAATGATACGACGACTGACCATGATTGAAACTGTAATTTGCCACACAAGTCTTTAAACATGTGATAATGGCTTCGTGAAAAATTCATGTTCCTTTTTCTGAGTCTCCATAGGGTGAGTGGTGACATTAGTGGCTCTCAGCCACAATGACAGGCTTTAGTTCCCAATCAGCAATACAAATGACTTTTACTCAAGCAGTAATGAGCAAATTACCAATCATCAGAAAGATAGAGAGTAAGAAAGGTCAAGAAAGTTTTGATGTCCACCTCTCCGTTTTCAATACATGAGTTTTGCTTCTCAAGAAAATGCCCTATAGAGGGACAAGGGAAAATTGTCACAAAAGCAGAAGATCACATGTAACATGCTATTTAACAGCAGATTCTCATCGTGAGAAATTACCCCATATGTGACCCTGGACCACAAAACCAGTCATAAGGGTCAGTTTTTTGCAATTTAGATTTATACAAAGATGTATAAGCTTTCCATTAATGTATGGTTTGTTAGGATAGGACAAAATTTGGCCGAGATACAATATCTGAGGGTGCAAAAAATCTAAATACTGAGAAAATCGCCTTTAAAGTTGTCCAAATGCCTTAACAATGCATATTACTAATCAAAAAATAAGTTTTGATATATTTACGGTAGGAAATTTACAAAATATCTTCATGAAACATGATCTTTACTTAATATCCTAATGATTTTTGGCATTAAAGAAAAAACGATAATTTTACTTAAGATTTTGTGGTCTAAGGTCACATATACTTTTGTAGCCACAAAAGGACCACGTGTGGTAGCAAACTCTTCTTTTTTTTCTTCTTTTAACAGTTGAAATGTTTAATACCTTTTTGTAGCCCTCAAGATTTGTGTCTATACAGAAACATACTTTCCAAAATAAACTGTAAAGTGACAAACAGCCCACCAAGTCATCTACAGCACACCACTTTCATGTCTTAGACAAACTGCAATCAAAACAAAGCTTGCAGTACTTTTCACAAAGTAACCATCCAAATAATTATTCAAAAGTCCTACCTTTCTGTAAACCAGCATGTTTGGTGAGTCGTCCGTCTCTCCGTTGCTGTTTGGATGGAGGCTGTTGTTCTTCGCCATGGTTCAAAAACTCAGTAAAACAGCTACTCCAGTGGATATATACACCTGATAGAGAAAAGCAAGGCACACACACACAAAATATGATACACCTGGTTGCTTAAAACATCAAAACTTGCATGATATATTAATGTATAGAAGTCAATTTAAGATGCTACAACACTGCAGAAATGATCAGTTGCCACCTGACTGTGTCATTTGTAATTACAACCATGCTTTACCAACGATATTTCAGTGAAACCCAAAATGCATGGCTATCATTTGGATTGCAATCATATTTGGCTGTCTTAAAAACAATTATGTGCTGGTGGTTGAGGATTTTCCTCTCAAGGTTAAAAGGAACGGATTATTAATTAAACGCTGAAAATCTGATGACAGCAGATGACAGACCAGACACACTTCTCAGTTTTGTTATATCGGTGGGACAGCCAATTAAATGCAAACACTGTTCCACCTCGCGCTGCACCCGTATGTCATGCATGCGAACGCTTTATGATGTGTCAAGCGAGATTCGCTGTCTTATCTCGCTTCAACCCGCCAGAAACGGGAGCAGGAAGCTAATTTTCGTGTAACCAAAAATGCACAGTCTTGCACAGACATCCGATCCTTTCAGAACCACAGACAGCTCCTCAGGCGGAACTGCAGCCCTTGCACGAGTCCTTAGAAACCTGGCATCACCAATAAAATGCACAACACAATCATAAAGCATCACTTCTGTTCACTCTCACCTCAAACACGCCCCGTCTCCCCCTGATGTATGGATCCGCGATGCCAGAGTGGATCAAGCTCGTCCAGTTCGTCAGCTATCAGACGTATCATTCATTGGAAATATTAGTGATCCTTTGCTTGATGCTGACGCGTTAGCGCGCGCAGGGATTCTGCTGAAGGACGGGGCACGCGCCAGCGACAAGGGCACGCGCATCCAACCTTGAACCAATCCTGGAGTCTACACAAAAGAGGGGAAGTGCTTTTCTTTAAAAGATTTGGCTTTTTTTTTTTTTTTTGTAAATAGTTTAATGATTTTTAATTATGTTACTCAATAATAATAAGGCGTACGTTTTAATTATTGAATTGTTTAATTATTAAACTGTGTTAATTAAAACATTATAATTTTTATATATATTTTATAATTTAAAGTCTGTGTAAAGGCAATTCAAAGAATTGTATTTCTTTAACACATTATAAATGTTAGAAATATATTGCTGAAACAAGTTACAAAGACAGCAAACTATGTAGTACTGAATTGTGGCGTTAGACCGTTAAACAGTTTTTCACCATTTTTGGTTTGCTAGCAAGCTATGTCTTCATCATGTAAATGAATATAATATACAAAACAGCTGTCTCCTTTAGCATATTTGACAGTTGCGAAAGACAACAGCTTTCCCGTGAGTGGGCGAGGTTTTAGTGCTAACAGCAGACATGCCCCCAGCTTTTGAGAGCAGAGAATAGAGCAGTGGTTCTCAACTTCAGTCCTTGGGGCCCACTGCTCTGCACATTTAGTATGTTTCTCAATCTGTCACAATTAGTTCAGTTCATGGATCTGTCTCCCAATGAGCTGATGATCTGAATCAGGTGCGGTAAATGAGGGAGACATACAAAATGTGCACAGCAGTGGGCCTCGAGGACTGGACTTGAGAACCACTAGAATAGAGGGTTTGCACTTACCTTACGATTTGGTCAGTTACCCGGATGCACGACCATATTGGCGATACTCAGATGTAAGCAACAGCATGGATTGCACATTTAATGTACTACTCAACACATTATTCTGCTCATTTACTGTATGCTGTCTAAACCATTGAAAACCACATAGAGAAGGACTTAGTAAGCAAGAAAGGGCGCAATATTTTAACAAACTACTGTAAAGTTAATAGATGGTAAAGATACATATGAGTGGTATTAATTAAGATATTAGCCTAATATTTCACCTACCTGACTGGAAATGATAAGAACAAAAATGATTGTTGTCAAGATTCTTGCCCTGGAAATCCTGATTCAGTTTGGCCAACCACAAACGCATTTTGTTCCTCAGTTTTTTTGCACTCTTCTCCTTGATTTATTATAACTTTTGTCAGTCTATAGTACTTCAAATGTTTTTCCCGGTCCGGAAGCCCAAAACTTGACAATAATTGACAATAACCATTTTCAGCAACAATAATCAGCAAAATATGGAAGTTTCGTTCAGTTCAGTGGCAATGTTTACATTTAGTGCCGCCAATATGGCCGATTGATGACACGTTGTGAAAACCCTCTATTATAGACCGCATTGGCATAAGTGTTTCGTCCGTTCAATCACGAGTTACTGTCATTACCGTCAGTTTCTACAGCCTACAGTTAGCTAGCTAGCTATACCTTTGTCATGTAAATGCATATAATTTACAAAATAGCTTGGTCTCCTTTAGTGGTATTTGACAGTTGAGCCGACAGCGGACATGCTCCCAGCATTTGAGAGCAGAGAATACTACTTTTTTTTTATTAAAAGATTTTGGTAACTTATTTTTTTACTTGGGGTTTTTCATTCAAACAAAGAAAACATAGAAATATTGCTCTACACAGACTTTAAGATATTAAACTATTAAACTACTGTTTTATTAAAATTTAAAAAAAATGTTGTATTATTATTTATTATTTATACAGACGTTTTTGTCCAAAACAACTTACATGTCATTCAAGATACACATTTCCTGAAACCATGGCGTTGTTAGCTCCATGTCCTACTGTTTGAGCTACAGGAAAGCTATTATTATATAAAACAGTGGTAATTAGTTGAAAAAACAGTTGAATTTATGACTATTGGGTAAGTGATCAAAACTAAGGAAACGTTCTTCTCCAATGACCATCTGTCTCCATGTGGCATCACCTGGAACAAACAAAAAAATACAAACTGAGATTTTGGCTCAAAATGGCATTTTAAAGAATTGCACTCTCTCTTGGTCTCAAACCTGAAATTTCTACATGTTCTGCATACAAGCTGAAATTACTCCCTGAGACCCGAAATTTCTCTTTATAATATAAACTGACCCAATGTGTGTAACCCTGAGCAACCTGGAAATGTGTAAAATATTGATGACACAAAGAGAGTGCTGTGGTTAAACCAAGTTATATATATATATATATATATATATATATATATATATATGGTTTTGCAATAACAATACATAGAGATCAAATTTGCGGTGGACTGACCTNCAACCTGGAAATGTGTAAAATATTGATGACACAAAGAGAGTGCTGTGGTTAAACCAAGTTATATATATATATATATATATATATATATATATATATATATATATGGTTTTGCAATAACAATACATAGAGATCAAATTTGCGGTGGACTGACCTTGTTTTGACCCTCACACACAGTTTTTCTATAACATGGTACAATGGGACTAATTTCCAGATTTCCTTAAGGGTGGTCTTTAGAGCCAGTGTACTACAATCAAAGTTCATACATTTTTAATTTCTATTGTCAGTGTGGGTTAAAGGATCACAGACGGGATAGGACATCTACAATGTAAAGGTTAAAGTCACCATTAACCACTCTACTGCTTCTTTCTAAGTGCATATTAACAATAATGCACACTGCAAAATTGACTTGAGGGCAAATTAAGAACCTAAAACAGATGTGGCAGAAAATCTGCAGCTGTTGTTCATTGTTTAGCAATGCATAAGCTTTGTTGCATCATCTTTATTTTTCATTCATTTATAGGACGAGACAATGTTATATTTACAATTACCATCTATTATATAACTACCCTACATAATTGGAACAATAAAATATATTTGATTTGAGTTTGTCAGGCCCTAAATTTTAAGATCTTTTAACTAAAAATTACCTACAGTGCATTTCCACTGAGATAACCTGGAGTTTTGATGCTTTTAATCTGCCTCTTAGCTTTGAGGTTATCTATATGCTAGTGTACTTCTAAAAGATAACAAAAGACTACACGGCAAAGCGTTCATTAAAAGGAAATATCAATGTATCTGTCCACCCATCCATCGAAAAGCATTTAACATCTTTAAATAAATAACGTTTCCAAATTACCTGCTTCAAACTCATTCCTATCCTAGTACGCAAGGCAAGTTCAGCATGTAAACGATGAACTACTCCGCCCTGTGACCCTGTTTGCAGCTGAGTCAGTAGTCCAATCAGTAAACGCAGAAGGCGGGACAAACCAGAGTCTCCCGCCAATCAGTGGCCAGTCGAGCCATCAATCAAAGATGACATCGTCCCTAGTCCGAAAAGGACAGGCGAAGAGAAAAACAATACATACACTTTTAACACAACGGAACATCATGTAGAGAGAAGACAACAGCTAAAACGAGTGGTTATTCGTCAAATAACGATGTCATCTTGCAAACTTGTGGATATCAGGAAGCATGTCATAAAAACAGGAACTCAGTGGTTGAGTTTGAGCGGTTGGAGAAGCGAGACAGAAGTTATTATTAGTAGTAGTTTATTTGAATAGTTTATGCCTCTGGACTGGATCTGCAGAAAATTTCATAACTCAAAAGTGCAACAGGTTGGAAGATGGTGTCGTGGATTATATCTAGGGTCATCGTGTGAGTATTTACTGAAAACTATTTGTGAGCTTAAAGTACATTAGTAAAACTGCTGACTGCGCATTTAAGTTCATACGGATCAAATGCATACTGTACTGTCTCTACATCTACACCGCAATACAAAACAGTATTATAACTACATAAAACAAACTGTAGTTTATTTGCTTTTGGACAGGATTAAAGGACAGGGGGGGGGAATCAACATGCATTATTGAATTTATATATAATATTTTGTCCCCCTATATAATAAATAACACTTTTACAATTACTAAATTTCTGCAGTATTCTCATCTTCTATATTTCCAAGATTCTCACAGTCCTGGAAAATCTGGAATATACAAAAAATTTTTAAAATGTAATTTCGAGGCCCAGAAAAGTAATGTAAATTTAAACCATTTTAAAAGGTCATCTAAATGTTTACAGTCAATATATGTGACGCTTATCCACAAAACCAGTCCATAAGTCCATTTTTTTTAAACTGGGATGTATACATCATCGGATAAGCTGATATTACCAATCAAAAATTAAGTTTCGATATATTTACATTAGGAATATGATCTTTACTTAATATTCAACAATAATTTTGACCATACCATGAATTGCTGGCTATTGCTGCAAATATACCTGTTCTACTTACGACTGGTTTTGTGGTCCAGGGTCACATATATGTATAGTTATTATACTCAGATCTAAAGTATTTAGTAGGCTGGAAACGACTGTTTGTGAGTGCACAAAAACGTATCCAGTCATCACAAATCATAGGTAAAGTAATGGAAAAATCTTGGAAATTCACTGGTAAAAAAAAAAGAGTGTAGGAACCTCTATATCAACCGTAATAAAAATTCAGAAATTATGCAGGAAAAAAACCCTACATCAATTTTGCTGACGTAATGGAGCCAACAAGAAATTCATCATGTTTTTGGCTGCAGACCTGCTTTATTCAAAGTCCCTGTCTGCCAGGGAGGAACTGCTGTTTTCCTGCTGGACCGTAATGTTACAGTAGGTGTGTCCGTTCTTTGCGGAAAAGGTCATCACAGCAAAACACATTCTGTGCCTCATCCAACTAGGTGCTGTTTGCTGTGAGTTTGGTTATCTTTAGTGTACTGACAATATAAGAGATAAGGGTCTCTGGTCGTCACTGATAGAAATACATTTATATATAGTACGTTACAGTCAGTTTCAAAGTCTAAAGGTCTTTTGAAATGCCTTTTGTGTTCTTACTGTAAGTTAATATGATGAATTATTCGCTGCTGCTGCTAGCAAACAAGGCCTAGCTGTTTTAGAGACGTGCAGTAACATCTCACACACACACTCATTCCTATTCTTTCCTTTCCTTTTTTTACCCTCACGAGTTCTCCCAGCAAACAGCGTAATAGGAAATGCATGACTAAACCATTGTGACTCTAATTCGCTCACAGCATTCGACGTTTAAACACTTTCTTCTGACTGGTAGTAAAAGCAAGGCAGGCTGTGGAAATAGTTACTTGGTGATGCTGAAGTTGTTTAATTACAAACAGTTTCACTGTTTTATGTTAAGAGATGACCTCTACTCTTGACTTCAGCACTTATTTTGCTTTATGGTTTAGAGTGGAGAAACGTTACGCAATAAATGGAATCCATCCAACAGTCCCTCACCACACACACACACACCCATGATCACACATAACTTTAGACGGTATCAGGCAGTGATGTCGTTCCCATAGCTACTCGAAAATAAATGGATCAGGGAAACACAAACCAGTTACAGTGAAGGCCGTGATTTCACCCTGTGTATTTACTAAAGTGAGGAAAAAAAAGTGGGATTTTAATTTCATCTGTCACAAAAAACAAAGCATTTTGAATGATCAGCAATCTGGGTTTCAATATTTGAGTAGGTCTGTTAGCAAATGCAAAGGCTGGGTTTGCCATCTGGGCGGGTGTCCAAATAAAATGGTTGGATTATCATCAAATATAAGGTGCATAGGGATTCACCGATATTCAAAATATGGTTGATAAGACAAGCTTATGATTATTTTAATGTTATGGCCAATAATTATTTTCATATCATGGCCAATAATCAATAAATGACTGAATTCCACACTATTTTGTCTAAATAAAAATAAAATGAAACACTTAAAACTAAAATCTGTTCATTTAAATGTCACAAGTGAATTTAGTCATGTACAGTAGGAAGATTACATTTAACAGTTTTACATATTAACATATTAAATTATTAGGTTTTTTTTTTATTTAAGAATAAGGGTTAGATGAAGGCAAAGATAGCCTAATCCACATGCAAAAAAAAAAAAAAATATATATATATATATATATATATATAATAGTGGTTCATAATCTATATAGATACAGTTGAGGTCAAAAGTTTACATACACCTTGCAGAATCTGCAAAATGTTAAACTATGCATTAAGAGCCAGGGGGTGAAAACTTTTGAACAGAATGAAGATGTTAACATTTTTCTTATTTTGCCTAAATATCATATTTTTTTCATTTAGTACTGACCTTTACAAGCTACAGAAGATACTTACATGTTTCCCAGAAGACAAAATAAGTTAAATTTACCCTGATCTTCAAATTCAAAAAGATTTCACCCCCTGGATTTTAATGCATTGTGTTTCCTTCTGAAGCATCGGTGAGCATTTGAAGCGTATGTAATTTTTGCATAGGAGTCCGTCAGTTGTCCTCAGTGTGAAACAATGGATCTTAAAATCATACAGTCATTGTTGGAAAGGGTTCAAATAGACAAAAATGCTGAAAACCCAAAGAATGTAGAAGAATAGGAATAAACTATCACAAAAAAAAAAAAAAAAACAGCTGTGGATCATTCAGGTAAGAACAAAGTGTAAACTTTTGAACAGGGTCATTTTTAAAAATTTTCTCTTGTGGACTATATGTAAATATCTTTTATGTGGCATATCTTATTCAGGTCAGTACTAAATAAAAAAATAACATGCATTTTATATGATCCCTCTTATTTTGGTAAAATTAATATTTTGCAGATTCTGCAAGGTGTATGTAAATTTTTAACTTTAACTGTATATCTTACATTTTTATATCAGTATCTCTATATATTTAGATTTGTTGGCTTGCATATAACAGGTGCACAATATTTTTAAATATAAATCATGTCTCATATGTACTGTATGTCTGTGTTTTATCACAGTCTTTTGTTTGGAACGCTGTATCCTGCGTACTGCTCCTTTAAAGCTGTCAAATCCAAGAATGTCAAAGAATATGTGAGTACTCAATTTGCATATGCATATCTTTATCAATGTTTTACTGATTCTTCACATCTTAATATTTGAGTTTAGACAATGTTAACAGCCAAAATAGATAAAGAGCTCCAGCTGTACTTTCTGTATATCCTGGTTACTCTTCGTATCTGACAGAGGCTGTCAGTAACTAAACCCTGAGCTGTTTAGCAATTTAATACTTTTCTTCCACCACGTGTGCCCTGTTTGGGGTTTCTTCCAGCTACTTCCGTTTCTCTTCTTACAAAAGTACCACAGTGATACACTTTGGTGTATGTCAAAAAGTGAATGAATAATATTCATTTTGTAAGTAGCTCTTCTATACCTCCAACAGACATTTTGTGTTTGCGTTTGTGGTTTGACAGGTGCGATGGATGATGTACTGGATTGTGTTTGCTCTTTACACAGTGGTGGAGACCATCACAGACCTTTCTATGGCTTGGTAAATATACACACACAGTCTGGAAAGGAGCAAATAAATTATTGTTAATGGATTGCATGGAGTCATTTTTGCATCAAGTGGTTTTATTAACATTTTGCCATTCTTCTCTATTGTATGACTTTCACTGTCAAGCCTTTGTGGTGCATGAAAAGGGCTTTTATCTGTTGTTGCAGATTTTGAGCTCTGTTTATTTTCCTCAGGCCAGTTAGAGGAACCAGTCTGTTAGGTTCAGTTTCAGTTCGGTTAAATTTCAGTGCATTTCTTTAGTTTTGTGACATTTAGAAAAAAAAAGAAAGAAAGAAGGTAAGATCAGCTCTGCTTATTTTACTGGCTTGGGTCTCCCTAAATTAGATCAATTTTGTTTGCATGGACAGTTCCAGGATGCAGGGTACTAGTAATGAGTGGCATTAAAAATGCACAATGCAGTATCTTAATATTAAAAATTATGATGTTAACATTTATTCTGCAAATTCATTATTTTGTCTTCCATCATCCCTCTGTTTTCACATTGATTTCAGGTTTCCAGTTTACTACGAACTGAAAATGGCTTTCGTCTTTTGGTTGCTGTCTCCCTACACCAGAGGAGCCAGTGTCCTCTACAGGAAGTTCCTACACCCTATGCTGGCATCCAAGGAGAGGGTAATGACCTAAACACATCATCATCAGGTTTCCTGGGAATAGGCGTTTACTGACAGTTAAGACATGGCCATACTGACATGTATTATGGAATCGAGAGAATTACATAATCAATGATTACATAAATGATGTTAAGAGATAAACAGATGGAATGGGTTAGTTGGATGTCTCGATTACATGATCATTATGAACTAACAGTAAACTGCACGGTTCATTTAACTGCGCCTGCATATTTTGTTCCCAGCTCTCTGTAATTGTTTGTTGCCAAACAATTCCTAGTTGGAGGTTAAGTGTGAATTTAAATTATTGTTTTATTGACTGTTTCACATTCTGTTTTTCAGGAGATTGATGAATATATTGTCCAGGCCAGAGAGAAAAGTTATGAAACCATGGTGAATTTCGGACGTCAGGGCCTCACGATCGCGGCTGCTGCTGCTGTCTCCGCTGCTGTGAAGGTATTGCACAGACACATGTGCATACACTCATGCACTGTTTATACCAGGCATTTGAGCTAACCTAGCTAACTAAGCTGATCTGGTCAGCTAACAGCTTTCATTCCATGTAAAGAGACATTGTTTTGATACGTTCATTCTTTTGTGATTCATTGTTTTGATTTCTGTTACGCTGTTAGAAACTTAAATAAAAAAGATTTTTTGTATGGTAAACCAGACTTTAAAGGGCTAGTTCACCCTAAACTGAAACTTCTGTCATTAATTATTCACCCTCAGGTTGTTCCAAATCCGTAAGACCTTCGTTCATCATCAGAACACAAATTAAGATATTTTCGATGAAAACCGAGAGCTTTCTGACCCTGCATAGACAGCAACACAACTGTAAAAGAAAGAAAACAAAAGTAACGTTACAGAAAACGAAACAAGCCCTAGCATTTACATATTATGTACGTAATAAAAATTCCCTGTTATTGTACTTTTAGTATACTAAACTGGTATATTTTAAGTCTGCTATATTGGAATTTTGTACTTAAAGGGGTCATTGGATGCCCATTCCACAAGTTGATATGATTCTTTAGGGTCTTAATAAAAAGTCTGTAATATACTTTGGTTAAAAATTCTCAATGGTTGTGTAAAACAACACCCTTTTTACCTTGTCAAAATGAGCTCTGCAAAAATCATCCCATTCTGAGGGATTGTTCCTTTAAATGCAAATGAGCTCTGCTCGCCCCGCCCCTCTCTTCTTTCTGTAGAGAAATTGTTTACTTTAGCCGCATTCAGTCCCGAAACTTGCTAACTAGCACATTATTAGGAAAGGGGATTGCAGAGATTCAAAACTTGTCCAAAACTTTCATCCCTGCTTCGGCATCGAACCATTGGATGTCGGACTGTTACAGCTGATCTGAGGTAAGACGCTGATGTCAATCAACTATGGTGGGAGCGGCGTCACACTGTCAGGCATCTGAGAATTGCTCGATTTGAAAAAGGTAATATTTTTTTTACAGATTAATTAAAAACCACTGCATGGATTTTTGTCATTATAGGGTAGATTTGTACATACACTGCCAACACACATTAATGTTCAAACAACATGTAAAAGTGAATTTGCATCCGATGACCCCTTTAATGCACTTAAATTGTGCAAAAGTAGTGCTGAGGTGCAACTTAAGATATTTTTAAGTATATTTGATTATGCTAAAGTGGAACTATTGCAAGTATACTTTATGTACACTTTATGTTGCATTTAAAGACCGATATTAGATAAATTAGATAAAGTGACATTAAAACATATTTTAGGCTTAATATTAAGAAATTGCATTGTTCACAAGTAGTACTCCAAATAAAGTTAAATTAAAATTTTTATATCAGTAAGCCTTGAGCGATATATCAGTAAATATGTCAAAAGATTTGAACTATACTTAGTATAAAATAAATGCATTTTAAATCTATTACTTTTTTACTAGGGAAATAATGACTTTATTCAACAATTCAAAGTTATTTTTGTTTTCTTTGTGCCCAAAAAGTATTCTCATAACTTCATAACATACCTGTTAAAACACTGATGTCACATGGACTACTTTAATGATGTCCTTTCTACCTTTATGGACTTTAAACATGTCAGTTGCGTTGTTGTATGCAGGGTCAGAAACCTCTCGGATTTCATTAAAATATCTTAATTTGTGTTCAGAAGATGAACAAAGGTTTTACGGGTTTGGAACGACATGAGGGTGAGAAATTAAAGACAAAATTTACATTTTTTTTTTAACTTTTGTTTTACCATGTTAAAGACAAAAAATGCACTGCGTAACAGGAGTGACCCAGTAAAAATTACATGTGCTCTTCACTGTGGCCTCTTCTGTTCTCCTGACTTCTTTTTTAAATCAAATTTGCTGTCTGGCCATGTCTGGTTCCTAAAAAAGATCTAAATCACCAGTGCTCTTCTGTTTTTGATGAGGTTATTCTGTTTTTGATAAGGTCTACCGTTCTTATCTTGAAACAAGAATATCATAGACATTTAGGGTGGGCTCTTTTGACTTTGGCCAGTAAGCAACCACACAGAACACTTTACCAACCGCATAGCAACACACTAAAATCACTCTGAAAACCTTGGCGAATACATAGCAGCACCCTGGCAGCCATCCACCATTATCCACTGTTATTATGCAATGCTATGCAGTTAGTAATGGTGTTCTGAGCACCACTCACATTTTCTTTAGAAAGTGTTCAAATCTAGTTCATATTTTCCTGTTTCCTTTCTCTTTCTGTCTACATGCTAAACTAATCTCCAGCAGTAGCTGCTGCACCTATTTCAGGTAACTTGCTTTCTTTTTCATTCTGCTTTAACCTGTCACCAGCACATCATTAGACCTTTATTAACTGGTTGATGCCTTAAGGGAAGCTAAATAAAAGATGTCTTTGATTGTGTATTATAAAGATAGCCACAACTTCATTGGTTTTTGGTTCTTGAATTCTGTTTACTCAGTGCATCATGTACAATGGATCATTAGCTGACCACATGACTCATGTCACAGGGACAGGGTGCCATCAGTGAGCGTCTGAGGAGTTTCAGTATTCCAGACCTGACGCAGTTCCCTTCTGAACAATCAGCATTCGCCAACCCCCGCCAACGGGCCCTCCAGCCTGCTAGTGCTGCTGATTCTGGTGAGTTCTGTACATGCGTTAAAGGAATGGTTCACCCCAAAAAAATGCTGGATATGTACTCACCATCAGGCTGATGTTCAAGATGTAGATGAGTTTGTTTCTTCATTAAATCTAGCATTACATCACTTGCTTACCAGTGGATCCTCTACAGTGAATGGGTGCCATGAGATAGAGAGTCCAAACAGTTATAATCAAGTAATCCACATGACTCCAGTCCATCAATTCACGTCTTGTGAAGTGAAAAGCTGTGAGTTTATAACAAAAACGAAGTCATCATGAAGGTGTTTTAACGTTAAACTGACACTTCTGGACAAAATACCAGTCCAAAATCCATAATAACGCTTCATCCAGTAAAAAAGTCCATCCCCCGTTGTCCTCTCACATATAAATCTACCTATATATTTGTTTAGAACTGTTTTAGACTGTTTTCACTTGTAAACATTGCATAATCTACGCATATTTCTCTACTGATTCAGACGTGGTGACTTTTTCACTGGAGAAAGCAATATTATGGATGGAGGACTCAGAAGCAACCAAGTTAAAAATGTCTTAATGATGGATGCAGCTTGTGGATTACTTACATAACTTATTGTGATGTGACGGCACCCATTCACTGATGTAAAGAAAGTGATATAAATGTTACATTTCTCCAAATCTGTTCGGATGAAAAAATGATTCATCTATTTCTTGGATGACCTGGAGTGAGTACATTTGAGCAAATTTTGGGTGAACTTTTCCTTTAATGACATTATTGCTGATTATTTAATAATAAATTACTACATAATTATGAAAAATTACCACATACTGATTTAACTACATCTAACTAAAGAACTGTAAGAGTCAAAAGTCAAAATTAGCATTTCAAGACCTCAAGGGCAAATAAAACCTAGTGGAGCACATCATTTTCATAATTTTTTGAAATTGAGATTTATACATCTGAATAAATAAGCTTTCCATTGATGTGTGGTTTGTTAGGATAGGATAATATTTGGCTGAAAATCTGGAATCTAAGGGTGCAAAAAATCTAAATACGCCTTTAAAGTTGACCAAATGAAGTTCTTAGCAATGCATATTAATAATCAAACATTAAGTTTTGACATATTTACTGTAGGAAATTTACTAAATATCTTTATGGAAAACAATCTTTATCCTGATGATTTTTGGCATAAAAGAAAAATCAATAATTTTGACCCATACAATGTATTGTTGGTTATAGCTACAAATATACCCATGCTACTTATGGCTGGTTTTGTGGCAGGGTCACATATCTCCCTCTAGTGGTAGAACAAGGATTAAAAAAAGCAATCCTGATAGAAAGTTCAGCTGGTCAATTGAAGCATCAAAACACAAAATAAAAAACATTTGTTAAAAATAAATAAATAGATAAATGAAAAGTTGACATCATTTACTTACAGTTATGTCAGTCCAAACCTATAAGGATAAAATAAAAAACTGAATTTACAATGAATAGAGACAGATGATAAATAAGCTCCTAACAGCTTATATTCCAATACTTTTTATTTGCTTTAGCATTTTTTTTGTGAGGCTTGAAAGCTTTAGAATCCATTTGTTGTGATTTTAAGGAAATTTCCCTTTTCTGTGCGTTCCACAAATTCACAAAATGGGTTTGGAGCGACATGAGGGTGAGTAAATGATGACAGAATTTCATTTTTTGGGTAAACTAATCCTTCAAGGTTCAGTTCCTCTTGTTTGAGATCTTTATTGCTTCCTCTGTGCATCTGCTCCAACAGAGCCATATAAACAAGCAGGGGAGGGGCATGAGGAGGAAACAGATGGAGTACTCTCCGAAGACGAGGCGTCAGTGCAGAAGGGTCTGCGCAGATCTCAGAGTGTGAAACTCACTCGTGCCAAAGCAGCACGCAAAGAGGTATATCTGCACAATGCAAACATTTTATGCTCAGTTATATCATAATCTATAGCAAAATACAAACATTTTCCCTGGTGGTCTCAGATTTTCAGACCCCACTGTAGTACTTTCTGAAGATTAACTGTGTGTTGATGTTGCATTGTTTTTGAAGCCTCGCTATGGCTCTCTGAAGCTGAAACCCAGAAGGCGGCAATTGATTACATCATCCACTTTTGACCATCCTTGATTGCCCAATACAAACTCACAGATGGGATCGGCATCAAAACCGCTGTCTAATCTACAGTTTAAAACTGTTCAGGTTTAATCCAAAATTTGGGATTAATGCTAATGCTTTTTCAAAGCAGCACTAAACACAAAACTACAACTACACATGGACTTACAGCATGAACAGTGACTTTTATTCATTTAGTAGATGCTTCTTCCAAAGTGATTTACATATGTAAAATACTACAATACAAATGACAATGATGCAGAATGATGAATAGAGAATATTGCATGTGGCTTTATTTGTTCAGAAAAAATACCAAAGGCTAATATGAGTACAAGAAGACTAAGAATGTACTAAAAATCTAATTTAAAAATGGATCTGAGCACATCTGATCTGTAACTTGACCTGGACCTGCCTTTGTAGAGACATCTCCGCTTACGCATAGCGTAGAAGCACAGATATCCCCGGTGTCCTCACATTCCCTCTACAGGGGCAGATGTCAAAGTCAAAGGTTTCTGTAGCGTACGGCTTTCAGTCTGTTTTCACAGTAATGAAATGGAGCGGAAAAAATACTGACTAAAAAAGGAGCATGCATGTTAGTGGGTTTTTGTGTATGTATAGGTGTTTCAGCTTGTTAATGTTTACATTTCCATAGTTGCCCAGAATGAAAGTTCTGTCATCGTTATTAACCTTCATGTCTTTTCAAATCCATATTCATTACTTTATTCACTGGAATGCAAAAGGCATATTTTTGAAGAATATACTGCATACTCTTTTCCAAATAATTAAAGTAAATAGGGATTCAACCTGTCAATCCAGCTCCAAAATGACAAATAAAGCATAAAAGTATGGTCCATTTGACTACATCGATTATAATACTGGGCGATATACTGGTTCAAACAGTAAACCAGTTTCTATTACGCACAAGGTATGGATAAAAAAGATAATAGTAAAAAAACGGCATGCCGGTACAAGTGTAAACAGAGTTCTGAATTGAAAGGATTACTCCACTTTTAAAGGAACAATTTCCTGATAATTTACTCATTCCCATGTCATCCAAGATGTTCATGTTTTTCTTTCTTCAGTCGCACAAAAATTATTTTTTTAAGGAAAACATTCCATGACTTTTCTCCATATAGTGGACTTCAGTGGTGCTCAACGGATTGAAGCTTAAAAATGCAGTTTCTCTGCAGCTCTACACGGAATAAGGGTCTTATCTAGCAAAACTATCAGTTATTTTCTAAAAAAAAAAAATTGGTCAATTTATATACTTTTTACCTCAAATGCTCATCTTGTCTAGCTCTGCGATGCGCATGCGTACTCTGTGCACGCCGGTTCAATATAGTTAGGGTATGTCGAAAAACTTCCATCTCATTTTCTTCTCCAAATTATCCTACATTGCTGCAGAAGTACCGAACCAGTGTTTACAAAGTGAACGTGCAAAGATCAAACGCTCTTTACAAAAAAAAAAGGTTAAACAGCAATGTAGGACGATTATATCGCAGAGCTACACAAGACAAGCATTTGTGGTTAAAAAGTGTATACACATTAATTTATTTAAGAAAATGACCAATCTTTTTGCTAGATAAGACACTTATTCCTCAGTTAGGATCGTTTAGAGCCCTTTGAAGCTGAAAACTGCAATTTTAACCTTCAATCCGTTGAGCACCATTGAAGTCCATTATATGGAGAAAAATCCTGGAATATTTTCCTCAAAAAGAAAGACATGAATATCTCGGATGACATGGGGGTGAGTAAATTATCAGGATTTTTTTTCTTTAAGTGGAGTAATCCTTTAATAGCATACACTTCTGACTAATGTTTGGAGAACTATTAATAACACACAACTAATTATTTAACTGGTCAATAAATCAACTGTAAACGGCCGTTAACAGAAACCAGAGACGAACGCAAAGAGGAGGAAATACTATAGCAGGCAGATCAAAATGCACAAAATATTGGATAAAAATCCTAAATAATTTTTCTAGTATTTTCTTTTAATCTTAGCTCCATATACTGCATATTTATATAGTATTTACTATATTAGCAGCGCTGTTTTGTTTACATTAGTATCCTAGAAAACGTTCTATCGCTGCTGTTCCATAAGCGCCACCTGCTGTCAAAGAGTGAATTTGCGCCTCATTTAGCCCACCTGCTTTTTGTTTTGTGCAGATGTTTTATTACTTAGCATAATTTCACAAAGCTAAGGTCAGACCATTCTGTTTTTGCTTTACATTTTGAAACTATACAATCTAATTTACATTAAAAACTGCTCATACTATAATGTAGCATGTTTGTTTGGATCGTGGTTCAAATGCAGTGGTTCTGCAACTGTTGCATGCAGTCTGATTCACATAAAGGCACAGTCAAGCCGTGATAAACCATAAAACCGCCAGAATCTTTAAAAAACATGATACAGATTTTTGGTCAAACTGCCCGGCACTAATTATACTACATTATAATTTTTCTAAATCAGGTTTTTTGGACTAAGTTCTATCCTGTGTCAGATGGGTTTGGATTGGACTGTAAAATTCAGAAATTTTTTTTGTTGTTAAGTTCAGTGTCAGTGTGAAGTTAACAGTTATTTATTAATAATCTTCCCTGAAATTCTAAAACAGACTACTAAAATTTCAGAAACTGTATGAATTTCACACCAAACACCATTGCTTCATTTTAGAACTACAGTAAAGGAAGATTTTCAGTAAATGTTAATGTTCCAAATAAGTCATACAGGTTTGACATGACATGAAGATTTGATTAGCACATCATTTTTTCCTGCATTTCTGGGTGAACTATTCCTTTAACTTTTAAATCTGTCTCGGGATTCTTTAACTGTAATCTTAATTTGTTGTTTTTAAATAACAGTATTTTTAAAAATCAGTTTCCAAATACATTTCTTAAGTTTGAATGCCTTAGGATTGTGTTTTTTCAAAACATTTTGTGCAATCCGTTTTAGAGTGATGTACGTTCATTTTAATCATGTATGTTTGTGTACTTAATCTGTCATTCTAACGTTTTTCAGCCTAATTTTAGTAACAAAATGCACTAATTAGCATAACGTTTGACCAAAACACTTCAGCTTTATCTTTGCAAAGCATGACAGGAGATTAAATCTGACTAGTTGACAGAAGACATTACTGTTTGTACTGTACATGTACGGGACGATTTTTAGTTTTTGAATGTTTTGTGTTGGAGAGTTAAATGTGTGGGAAAAGCCTGTAAGCATTTGGTTTGTTAGTGTGATTTGTTCGATAGATGAAACCTGTTGATTAGCGATATGTATACAGATGTGTGACCAACAGCTGTTTTGAATGTGTTAGGATCTGAATCTAATCCAGGAATATTTAGAAAGGCCTGGAAAAGTCATAAACGTGGAAAACGTGAGGGAAAGGTGGACATTTCTTTAATTAAAATATATTTTTCTTGGTTTCTCCGCTTTAAGATATTTCATGGGCTAGATATTGCTATTTATGAGTGCTGCAAAGTCGGAATAAAACATCAGTCTGTCTTTTGAGAGTCTCTTTGGAGACAAGACTAATAAAACACTAAATATATTTTTGCAAACAAGTGTAATCTTTTAAATCTATTAACTCCTAGATTAGTACCTGTCTGATGTACATGGATATTCACTGAACAATCTACAAAATCTACAGGAATATTGTTTATACACATTAGGGCATAATTATAATAGATAAATGCTAAATATGCAAATAAAATAAATGCTTTGTGTATTACCATGTTAATCTCTTAATAGCACCTAGTTCATCATGTTGTCTGTCATACTGCAGTTTCTTCACCGGCCACTAGAAGCAGTCAAGTTTTGTTTTTCAAAGTCACTCTTTGGTTTGGCCTGCATATTTATTTATTTATTTAAACCTCTGCAAAGGCACATTTTTGAAAAAGTTTAACCCATATAAATTTTATTTAAACATGTCAATGGACTTTCTCAGCCGAATCTTGTTAGGTTCAACATGCAAAACAGAACAGGGGGAATGAGGGATTTGCATCACATTTAGATTAACAGCGAGATAATTGAGTGTGTGTATCTGAAAGCTACCTTTAGAGACCATATCTGTGTGTGTGTGTGTGTTTGTGAATATGTGCTTAACCTTTATGATGAGCTGCCTGATTTGAATATTTACGCCTTTAGGCTATAAAGAAGACCGAGATTAACGTCACAAACAAGCTTTCACGTGTTGTGCTGCATGTTTTGTCTTGAACTGCAAATAACACCCTATTTTAATGCCAGTTCTATTTTTTTCAACTTGCACGACAATGACGATACGGAAATGCTTTTCAATAGGACTTGACAGTGACGGTCTTGTTCATGTTCACTGATAAATGCAAAGAGTGAAGCAGGTTTGTGTGTGTGTGTGGTCCAACAGCAGTTGTTTCATTGTGGTCTCTGTCACAGGACGTGTCCAAGTCTTTCAGCACCTTAGTGTGGAGACGTCCTGTGTCTCAGACGCTATCAGAGGGAAGAGGGGAAGAGAAGAGGAAAAGGATGAGAGAATAAGAGAGAGAATGAAAGAGAAATAGGTTCATCTGTCAGGAGGTCAAGTCCTCCTGGAATATGAGTGTGTGTGTTTGTGGAGACATCAGTGAGAGAGTGAAACTACCTGTTGGTCCACAGCCACACACTACCAGTCAAAAGTTTTTGGACAGTAAGATTTTTTATGTTTTTTTAAAGAAGTCTTTAAACCAAGCCTGCATTTATTTGATCCAAAATATAGCCAAATTGGTAATATTGTGAAATATTTTTACTATTTAAAATAACTGCTTCCTATTTGAATATATTTTAAAATGTATTTTTTTTCCTGTGATCAAAGCTACATTTTCAACATCATTACTCCAGTCTTCAGTGTCTCATGATCTTTTCTAAAACATTCTAATATGATGATTTTCTGTTCTGTTCTTCTAAACTTTCTATTCATCAAAGAATCCTGAAAAAATTCTAGTCAGCTGTTTTCAACATAATAATAATAATAAATGTTTTTTGAGCAGCAAATCAGAATATTAGAATGATTTCTGAATGATCATGTGACTGGAGTAATAATGCTAAAAAAATCAGCTTTGAAATCACAGGAATTAATTACTTTTTAAAATATATTCAAATAGAAAACAGTTATTTTAAATAGTAAAAAATATTTCAAAATTTTACTGTTTTTGCTGTACTTTGGATCAAATAAATGCAGGCTTGGTCAGCAGAAGAGACTTCTTTTAAAAAAACAAAAAAAACATTAAAAATCTTCTGTTCAAAAACATTTGACTTTTAGTGCATCTAAAACACGCTTTTATTTATTATATTTTATTTTATTTTTTTGGTCAAGCACAAGTTATTTATTCAAACAAGCACTACAGACAGCATCTGCTGCATACAAACATTATTATTTTTTTTTTTAAAAATGTACTGAAATGTGCATGTTTATTCTGTTTTTATTAATTCTTCCATACAAAAGTGTGTATTATGTGCACTGTAAAGTCATACATCATTGTATTTTTTTTTAATCAGTGGGATATTCTGTTGTAGGAGGACAAACTTCTTGTACAATTAAGGACTATTATTGTTAACTTAAACTACTAAAAACATTTTTTTTCTATTTAAAATAAATGTGAATTACTAGCTGGAAATAAACTAAAAGTAAAATAAAAGTGAAAAAAAAAAAGATAAATAACAGAAAAACAAAGAAAGAAATCACTGAAAATTAAACTGAAAATAAAAATGAATTAAAAATCTAAAATAAAAGGTATAAAAAGGTAATTAAAATATTATTAAAAAAAACTATAATAGTATATAAATAAATAATAATAAACATGCTTTGATTTAATTAGTTGTACACTGCCAAGATTTTTAATGTTTTTTAAAGAATGCTCTGGAGTAATGATGCTAAAAATTCAGCTTTGAAATCACATGAATAAATTACATTTTAAAATATATTCAAATAAAAAGCAGTTATTTTAAATAGTAAAAATATTTCAAAATTTGTACTGTTTTTGCTGTACTTTGGATCAAATAAATGCAGGCTTGGTGAGCAGAAAAGACTTCTTTAAAAAAAACATTAAAAATCTTAATGCTCAAAACTTTTGCCTGGTAGTGTATATTTAATTAGTTGTACATTTAATTGATTGTGATTCAAACACACTATAGTTACATGTGCTGTTTCTTGCCCTATAGGCTTACATTTTCAATGCATTATCAAACAATAACACATTTTTGCACGTTTTTACAAATGTGATTCTATGATCCTGTGGGCATAGCTTAACTTGTATTGAACCTGGAACATAGCTTGAAGGTCCATAAGACATTTGCAATGATCTCTATCAATTGTTATTTTAGTCTTACGTGTGTGTTATTATAGAGCTTACACTGCAGTGAAGGTAATACTGTGTATTGACGTAATTGTGCAGTTTGTTTTTATGAGCACTGATGTGTGGAAGTGACATCACTGATAAGCAGGTAAAGTTTGTTCGGGTCCAAAACAATAGCATTTGTGTCTTTGTAATGTCCGCTACCATTTAACAGTTTGGGGACGGTAGGATTTTTGTTTTGTTTTTGAAAAAAGTATCTTTAATCACATAAACAGTAATACTGTGAAATGTTGCTACAGTTTAAAATAACTGGTTTATTTTAGTATATTTTGAAATGTAATTTATTACTGTGATGGCAAAGCTAAATTTTCAGCATCATTACTCCAGTCTTCGTTGTCATATGATATGTAAGAAATCATTCTAATATGCTGATCCTAAGATAGAAATATGCACTACAATACTGCATATTATTGTGCTTCATTTCATTAAAACGTTGGCTGAAACAGTCATTATGTTTTCTATTTCTTTCTTTCAATCCATTCTCTCTTTCCTTGTTTTGACCTTGTGGTTTCTTCAGCATTCCTTGAATCTCATTCCTTTCCTTAGTCTCTCTTTGAATTTTTAACCCCCATCTCACCCACTCTTCCTTTCTTTCTCTCTCTGGTTTTCTCTCTCTCTCCCGCTGGGTCAGACTGCTCTCTGCCCTCATCTCTCCTCAGCTTGTCCCCAATAATCCTGCCCTCAATACCCGGAGCCCCAGACCCTTCTGCCCCGGTCCAGACCTCCAGCACCCAGCCACTATCGGGTTCCTCTCTCTGCCTTTTCAGGATCTGACACCTCTTGCCCCCTCTGCAATTCCCAACTATCTCTCTAGGACGCCAGCGCCACTCCACCTGGAGTGGGTTAGCAATGCAGGAGGCAGGCAGCAAGTGTGAAGACCAGACCACAAAGAAAAAAGACGGAAAAAGACCTTTCTAAGTACGGTGCCTTTACAAAAAACTCACCACCTTGGACTTCTTCACTTTTTATTGACTGAGCTTGAGCATTTTTGAAAGTAAAAATGGCATACTGAGATTTAAATGAACTCTGAATGCTGGCTTGACAAAGCCTTATTTAAAAGTTTTGGGGAAAAATAATGAAAAAGCCAGATATGCAGTGCACAGCATAAATGAGTACACCCCTTCTAAAACTTAAATTCGACAATACTCTTTACTTAGAAGACATGTTGGGGTTCTTTGGAGATAAAACGTTCCAACAAGCCTGCTTGATCAGTTACCAAAGAAGAATGTCAAAATTATTCAGGAAAACAAGATTTTCTTATCAAAGTGATAAAATGTTGTGTTGCAAATATGAGTATACCTTAGTAACTTGAAAGTTACTAAATAAAAAAAAAAAATAGTGTAGGTTTAGGGCAAATTTTGATCAACAGGTAAGTATTTTAAACCAAAACTTTTAAAGACAAGTAATTTCCTGACAATTAAAAGTGTTATATAGCCTACTGAATCATACTCAGACTAAATGCTGGCAACAATGGAACCACTTGGAAGAGAACTGTCAGGAGATTTATTTCTTAGCATAAAAGAAGACACCAAATTATTGTTTCAAGTGTGAAAATATAGTAGAAGTAACACTGACGTTCAAAAACAATGGGCTTGTGAAAAGTCTCCTGAAATAATCAGGTCTTCACTTTAGGTTTTCATTTAGTGATGAGTAAGTTTTTGCTAGAAAAAGAGCAGGAGAAATATGCGTTTCAGAGCCAGAAAAAGCTATGAAAAGAGTGACACTTTGTATCACAGAGTATGACACAGCCTGCAGAAGTGACATGCATGGTTGTTGTCACCACTAGAATCACCTACTATAGCCAAAGCACAATAAACTCATTTAACCTCTTCCAAGGCCCGTATTTACAAAATATAGACATCTGGGAATCCAAGAGACCAAGTCAATCATTTCAATTCCAAAAGCATCCAAAATGTTCTGTAGTTGCTAGAGGAGGAGTACAGTGAGAAGTGCCTGGTTCCCACAGTGACGTTCAGTGGTAGTAAAGCTCTTATAAAGGGATTTATGAGTACTGAAGGTGTGAGGGAGTTGTACTTTATCAAAGCTGTCATGAATTCACACACCACTGTGTGATGTAATACAAAAATCTGACATAGAAGATGCTACCCTCGGCTCATTCCCTGCATTGTTGGGCATTTTTTCAACATGACAAAGATCTCCCAAGGTGAAAATCCTTCAGCGGACATGTATTTCACTCAGTCCTAACGCTCTTGAGCAGCTGTGGGGGATTCTGTAGAGACGATCTGAGCAACACTCCCCATTAAAGACCACGGCATTTAAGGAGGTCGTCCTCCAGGAGTTAAACAGGACAGATGTAGCATTTTGTCATGAATTTGTACACTCAGTGCCAAGAAGGGTCAGTGTACTTAGAGTTACGGAGAACATGTTAAGTACTAGAATATTATACATTTGCTGAATTAAGTCTAGGGTGTACTCACTTCAACCCTTCATTTAAACAAAATTAGCTAATTTACTTATTTTGCAGAAAATATTGGCATATGTTTTGTTTTTATTAGGTATATGTTTAATACATATCAATTTTGCATAAATTGTATTAGTGATCATTAAGAAAATACATATTTTATATTTACTCAGAGGGGTGTACTCATTTATGCTGTGCACTGTATATAGAAATTTATTTTTACTAAGACATCATTAGGAGATATAGAGTGACAACTAATACAGTATTTATACACTCTCAAACCAAGCTTTCTAAATAGTTTTATGTAACTTAACTATTGTTTAAGAATTACTATATGGCTTAAAATGAACACAAAATAGGTTGTAAATTAAAAATCAGATCAATAATTAGGTTTTGGCACATTTTAGTGCATCATCAGCAATAATCAAAAGGTGAGCATTTATTAATAAGCCTTTTTTTTAAGTTTATTATAATTTTATTAGTATTTATTCAACTTATTCTTAAATCTTCATTTGTTGAACATATTAATAAATGTTAATTTGCAACCTATTTTGGGTTAATTTTAGCAAGAAGTATAGTAATTTTAAGCAATTTTTATGTGTGTGTGTTTTTTTTTTTTTTTTTTGTCCATACAGCACTGGGTTTTTAACCCAGCAATTTTTTGGGTTTAACCCATGCATTTTTCGTAATTATTCTGCTTAGTATGAACTCAGACATATGCCAACTTTTTAATTTATTTATTACTAGTTTTATTTATTTATTTTTTTTTGTCTAAAGCTTTAATTTTGTCTACTGCAGTTTGCAGTTGATCAGTTTTCATTTGCAATTTTATTTTTTAATCTGATCATTTTTGTTGCAGACAACAGCATAGAAAAATGGGAAAGCACTACTATTATTTTGGATACTTATTTTAATGAAGTTATCTTGTAACAGCCCACCATGCAATGAATGGTTAAAAAACATAAAATCTGTTCTTCTAAAAGGAAAAAATTCGACTTTGTTTCATTTCAAACCAAATATGAAAGTGCAAATTCATGTTTTTTCCTGTTCAGACTTCAAACTAAACTGGTCAAACTGACAAAAAAGTCTCATCAAGGCCCTACTGTAGCTTTCACATCAAAGAACATTTTCATTTTCAGTGTCAAAAGGTCAAATTAAATCCTCTGTGGTTTAAAGTTGTAAAACAATAACACACAAGAACTTTCAAGGGAGCAAATACTATTTATAGTCACGATACATCCATATTCGTCCAGAACAAGAGTAAGTATTGTGTTTGAATAGGTGCCTGAGAGATCACTGGGGTGGCGTCCCATGGACGAGTTCATTTTTCAGAAATAATGTGTCCTGGGACATATTTGGAAGAGAACACTACCATCAAGGATATTCTTGGAGCCTTGAAAGGCACATGCGTATGTATATTTAGTGTATGTGTGGGTTTTGGTGGCTCCTGTCTCATAAACCTTGGTGATCAGAAGTGACTCCGAGAAAGTCAAACTGTGTTTCTGGCAAAGACTTGTGTCTTTTGCAGTACTATATATGTGTTTATGAGCGCTGCAACACCGACACATGCGTACGAACGTGTCTTTAGCTTCCTTTACACCAGCAACCGTTAATTCCTGCATGTAGCGTTCGTAACACGGTTTATTCACAACAATAATTAAACCCTATGCGAAAGGATATGCATATAACAAGCTTGGTGCCCCCGAGTGCAACGAGGTCAGTGGCTGGTCTTTTGTAGCAGCACTAATGAGAATTCAAGTAAACAAAATGCGCTTCCGTCATCACGATGACCTAATGAGCGGCATGGTACGGTGGGAAAACCCAGCACCTGTGCGAGCACGCAAGTGACACTACGCTGAACCCTGTACGCTAATGCGAACCCGCCAACCGGTGCCCCGCGATGAAAGAAAGAGTGGGGGGAAAGAACAAGCTTAATTACCAGAAAATGCAATCAGCGCTAGAGTTCGTTCGCAGACAATAGACGGGGCATGGACCTCATTGGGGTTACCCGAAAGGGCCCAGTGGACAATTGGGTCACTGACATCAGATTGCTTGACAAGTCCCCGCAGGGCAGAGGAGAGTTCAAAAACCAGAGCAAAATCGAGAAGTTTGTCGCTGAATCTGTCGGAAAGGGCCTGTCAGGAGTGATTAGCACGCCCTCCAAGCGCCCAAATGATCAAAAGGTCCTGTCCCTAACACACAAACACACACACTGGCCCCCACCGCTGCAGGTTTAATCTGAATTTGCATGGCTCTGTGTCTCGGCCTTCCTCAGGCATGATATAATTACAGCGATGAGCGCTGGCCCATTGGCTCAGTGCTGTCTGGAGTTGTTTTGCGAGCTGAGTTTGGAGAGTAGTGTCAGTCAAAGAGCCGGTGAAGATTGTCGGCTAACGGTGATTTAGTGCTGTCTGTCAGTTTTCTTTAGCACTTTTTTTTGTTGTCTCTCATGCTGTCGCACTGCTGTGCACTATATGAGCTCTGTAATGTAAGGTGACAGGAGCAACTAGCTGTTGAGCCGAACTTGCAGTTGAACTTGCCAGGGTGTGTATTGTTGAAAACAATTTGAAAAATGTTCTTAGGATAGGATAGTTTTTACTTTTTTACCATTATAACTGAGGGGCTCATATGCAACTATTACAGAAAGTTGAAACTCTCACTGCTGCTTCAGAAGGAAAAACGATGCATTAAGAGCTGTTGAACCGAATGAGGATGTGTACATTTTTCTTATTTTGCCTAAATATCATATTTTTTCATTTAGTACTACCCTTCAAA
>JAHKKF010537723.1:0-15619 GCA_019740295.1 Labeo calbasu
TAAAGACACATATACATATACATACTGTATATGTATATATATATATATATATACGCAGCACACACACATTTATTATGTAAAAAAAAAAAAACGTTTATTTTGGATGCAATTAATCACGATTAAATGTTTGACAGCACTATAAGTGATGTTTAATGCATTAACTAACAATAAGTAACAGCGAGCAATACATTTGTTAAAGTATTTATTCATCTTTGTTAATGTTAGTTAATCCAGTTATAGTAATAATTAACTGTTTGTTTTTATTCCATGTTAGCTCAGGTCCATTAACGAACATTAACGATAACATTAACTGGAATCAACATTAATTAAGATTAATATATGCTTTTAACGTATTTTGCATTGTTAGTTTATGTTAACTAATGTAGTTAAATAATGTTAACAAATGGAACCTTATTGTAAAGTGTTAACATTGCATTTTTTTTATGTGGATTAGTTATCTGAAGATGAGATCAGTAGTTTTTATTTCTTGAAATGCTTTAAATACTTACTTAAAGTTTGACATTTGAGCTGTATTTGAGGGTTGAAAGAACAGATTTGTATTGCTAACTGTCTCTATTTGTTGACCTCTGGGGTCAGGAACATCGATCGCCCGTTAAGAAAGGTTATGACCCGAGACATGGAGAAAACAGGCAACCTCACTAAAACACTTGTTTAATGTCATGAATGACCGGCTACATGACACCAGCTCTATTCTCTCCCTGTCTAAGAAAACCAGTGTTAAATGTAAACGAGTGCCGTTTCAGCCCTTTAAAGGGCACAGAGAACAAGAAAGGGAGAGACTCAAAATATCCTCTCATTTTTTATACTTGTCATCCTTATTACCATCTGAAAAACAACCCTGCCTAATGTAGGCCTTTGAGACACATGCTCATATTCTGTGTTGAATTATTGGCCTTTATTTATTGATGCGCAACATAACGGTTCTTTTGACTGGATAATTGAATGCTGTTATAATAAATTATAAAGCAAGAAGCTGATGAAGTGTGTTGAGAAGCAAAAGCAGCAGCTTTCCTTTAGAAGTATGGCACTTAAAACCACCAATTAGTGTTGTTCTCTGTCTTCTGATTGTAGGTAATGTCGTAGACATTTACCAGCGTGAATTTCTGGCGCTGAGAGATCGTCTGCACTCCGCTGAGCAAGAGAACCTCAAACGCTCCAAAGAGCTCAACCTGGTGCTGGACGAAATCAAGCGAGCCATCGCGGAGAAACAAGCGCTGCGGGACATCAACCGCACCTGGAGCAGCCTGTCAGGTAATTCTCAAAACAGCGAGACTAAACAACACCACAGCATCCTAGAACAACAGATTTTTATATCAACCGATCATGGTCCTTTGATTTTAGGGGTAGAAAATAAAAAATTCAGCCATCATTTACTCACCCTCATGTCATTCTAAACCTGTTTGGCTTACTTTTTTTCTGTGGAACATAAATGTTTTATCCATAAAATTAAAGTCATTGGGGTCCAAAATAACAACTACTTTTTAAACTCAAAAATATTGTAACTTTTGTGTTCCATGGAAGAAATAAAAAGTCACAGGTTTAAAGTGCCCCTATTATGGATTATGAAACGTTTATATTTTGCATTTATAATATGCATTTATTTTTACCTTATTTGCTCAACGTCTCCCAAGCGGTTTGGTCAATGATTAATTTCCTCCTTTGCATGACACTAATCTGTGGTGATCTGGTCCGATGACCCAGTCTGTTGTGATTGGTCTACTGCGTGCAGCACATGTCGGAAACAGAACGCCCATCACCATTGCTTTAAACACCCGAACAGCCATGGTATACGTGTTAGCCCAATGACACATTTCTAGACAATTGCGTGCGAACAGATATTGCTGTTAGCCGGTTAGCCACAGACCTACAAGCTGTGCGGAGCAAATGCAACACACACAACTAAATACGTATTTTGCATTCTACACGAGTACATGCAAACAACAATTTTTAAAGGATTAACATTTTTTAAAGAAATTAAGTTTTTCAGGAAAACTTTCAAGGATTTTTCTCCATATAGTGGACTTCAGTGGTGCTCATGGATTGAAGGTTAAAACTGCAGTTTCAGTGCAGCTTCAGAGGGCTCTAAACAATCCCAGCACCCCAAGTTGTTATTTCCAAGGAATAAGGGTCTTGTCTAGTGAAGCGATCAGTCATATATATATATATATATATACATTTATACACTTTTTAACCGTAAATGCTGGCCTTGTCTAGCTCTGCGATGCACATGCGTACTCTAAACTCCCATCTGATTTTGAACACAATGGAGTGTGAGAAAAACACTAATATTTAATCCGATTTTCTCCTCCAACCTACAGCACTGTTTTTCACCCTTTTTTTCTAAAGGGTGTTTGACCCTCCTTGCATGTTCACTTTGTAAACACCGGGTCTGTACTTCTGCAGCGATGTAGAAGTTTTTTGACATACGCTAATGGATTTACCCTCACAGTTCCAGTTTTACCGGGAAAGACAATAACTTTATACACGGTTCACTTTCAAATTTACAACTTTGCAGGATGATACTGCATATCTTCAAAAACCACACAAAGTAAACATGGAGTGTTAGGAAAAACACTAGTATATGAAACTTCCTTAATTATAAACCATCATTAACAGACACTTTCATACACACTTTCATGAGCTCATGACCTCTGGATTTTCCATGCTAAAACGTGCTTTCATTTATTTTGGAGTCTTCTTTCAGCTTGTTTTTGGTCTGATATCTGCTCATTCATTAAGGATCACATCATGCCCAGCTGTCAGCTGTGTTTTAAAAAGGGTTTTTTTTGTTGTTGTTTTTTTTTTTTTTTTTACTTATGACATGTCTTTTCACAAGGAATATCATTGAGCTGCTACTTCTGTTAGTTAAATTAAGTATAAATGTAAATAGGTGGGAAATAAGCTTTAAAAAACAAAGTCTGAGAATTGAAACATACACATTATTTAATAAACTCAAAGCTAATTTAATTATCTTCTGCTTTTTTTTACTTTCTACGCTTCCTGTTAATTTTAATGCTTAGAACTTTAAAGACAATTTATATAATAAAATATACAATACAATAAGTATGTGTATTCCTATCCTTTGACTTTATGTATGCATGTATGTATTTATTTATTTGTTTGTCATTTTTTATATCATGGCTTTATTTGTATTTATTTGTATCTATAAAATCGTTTTAATTATTGTTTGATTATATAAAGAAGTGACGATCTTCTCTGCTTTTGCGTTACATTTTACACTTCACAACATGCTGATGTTTACATTATGTGTCAACTGGAAGCAATAGTTAAAGTACATCTAGCACAGTATGAGGGTGATGTATGTTACTCCAGTAGTGACAAAGGCTGTTGATACACGATCATGTGCAAAGAATTTAAATCAACTGACTATGACAGACACGTATTTCTGTGTGATTTTCATCTCCTTCAGATGAGACCAAGCTGAAGTTGTGGAACGTGACCAGCAGTAAGAATGTTCTTCAGCTGCCCAGCATCTTCCACCATCTGCCGCACCTGCTCGCCAAGGAGACCAGCCTCCAGCCGGCTGTGCACATCGGCCAGGGCCGCACCGGAGGTTAGTGTCTGCAGCAGAAAAAACAACCCTGTAATGAGTTTCTCTCTGTAATGTGTGATATGTTTTGTTACATTCTCCTCCAGGCCTGTCTAGTTACGCAGATTCTTTGTAAAATATGGGTTTAGTGCCTCTAGTGACCTGCAGCTGTCAGATGAGTTTATGCGATATTGTTGAATCTCTGTGTTCACCGTCTCAGAGGCGAGTGTTGTTGAATGTGCAACTAACATGAAGCGGTTTGTGACTAACACTGAATACAAGAAAACACTGAAACAGCACTAACATCAATATCTGCTGAGATGGTGGAGAGATGTGTAATCTAACATACAGGTCGGCCAGTCTTACGTCTTGTATGTCATAAACAGATACTTTTGTATTTGTTGGTTTGATTTTATATGTGACCCTGGACCACAAAACCAGTCATAAGTTGCTCGGGTAGGCCTATATTTGTAGCAATAGCCAGGAAAACATTGTATGGGTCAAAATTATCGATTTGTCTTTTATGACAAAAATCATTAGAATATTAAGTAAAGACCATGTTCCATGAAGATATTTTGTAAATTTCCTACCATAAATATATCAAAACTTTGGACAACTTTAAAGGTTGTTTTCTCAATTTTTAATTTTTTTTGCACCCTCAGATTCCAGACCCTTAACCAAAAAGAAGTATACTTCAAGCTTATTTTATAGAGTATACTTAAGTAAAGATCAAGTATATTTTTAAGTATACTTTATGTAGTAAGTATAAAATTATCAGTGTAGTAGTAGTATACTTTTTAAGTGTACTATTTCAGTACTTATTGGAACTAAATTGGCCCACTTTCTAGTATATAAAAGTATACATTTAAGTATACTTTAGGTATAACAGTAGTAAACTTTGAGTACACAACTAGTTTACATCTGTGTTTTAGTTTGTACTGCAACTATACTAAAAGTGAACTTATAGGTATACTGATAGTTTACTTAAACACTTTTTATGCATTTTTAGTACACTTTGAAGTATAGTCTCAGTAAACTACTAGTTTAGTAGTTTTATACTTTACATCATACTTGAAGTATACTACTATTTCCCTATTTAGGTATTAATTTGTATATATTTTGTTATATGAATATCTGAACATACAAACATCAAAAGAAAGAACAGGGTATCTGCATGTAAACTAAAAATCTTTATTCTAGCTTTATGCATTCTTTTTTATAAACACTTGAATAAGAGTAAGTTTAATAAAAATAAATAAATAATTACAGTAAATTACATTTTGAACAAAAAGCAAAAAAAAGTCTATTCATGATAATCAAAACGCAGATGGAGTTGATCAGCACCCCAAAGCTTGACAGTCATTATTACCTCTTCATGGGTCACATTTTATTCCGTAACATTACACAGTTTTACATATCTATGTTTTATGTCTGACGATTGTGTTAGATTACATGTGGAAGCATCTGTTGTTTCGGTTTCTTCTTCACTTTTGGTGTTTTGGAAATTCTGTACAGTCAATGTGTAAGGGCACCCCTAGCATCTAACAATGAAAACACAGATTTTCAGAGCACAAGTGTAGCTCAAACATATTTAGACTTTTTCTAAGTATAACTCTAGTATACTTATATGTAATTTTAAGTATATTTCTAAGAAGTACATAAAAAGTAGACTGAAAGTATATTTTCCTAGGTTTAGTTTACAAGAAGTATGCTAATAGCACACTTGAATAAACTTTTTTTTCGTAAGGGGATTTTTAAATAGTTATATCTAAGACAAATATTGTCCTATCCTAACAAACCATACATCAATGGAAAGCTTATTTATTTAGCTTTCATGAATATTAATTTCAAAAAATGTACTTATGACTGATTTTGTGGTCCAGGGTCACATATCAGCTTTTAGGTCTATGAGGTAGAATTTAAATCAATATTTAATTTAAATCTTTTGATTAAAAGGTAACACATAAAAAAGACAGACAGTGATGTTCTTCTACTGCTAGGGCCATATCTACAGCTAGAGTTCATCTGTTCCTTTAACAGTTTAGGCTGCTAAATTAGTTACCCTAAACTAGTTACCCTTCTCAACAGTAAGAACACAGTAAAGAGTCATTTGTACTGTAATAAAAGTAAAATGAATACACACTGAACATCAAGTTTGAATACAGGTACATCTCAAAAAATCTGAATATCATGAAAAAGTTCATTTTTAGTTTGTAACTTATTTCAAAAACTGAAAAATTCATATATTCTAGATTTATTACATGTAAAGTGAAACATTTCTAAAGTTTTTTTTGTTTTAATTTTGATGATTGGAGCTTACAGCTCATGAAAGTCAAAAATCTAGTATCTCAAAATATTAGAATATTTACATTTGAGTTTCATGAAATGTCCATCCCTACAGTATAAATTCAGCTTATCTCTTGTTCTTTGAAACCACACTAATGGGGAAGACTGCTGACTTGGCAGTGGTCCAGAATACAATCATTGACACCCTCCACAAAAAGAGTAAGTCTCCGAAGATCATTACTAAAAGGGGTGGCTGTTTACAGAGTGCTGTATCAAAGCATATTAAATGCAAAGTTGACTGGAAGGAAAACATTGGGTAGGAAAAGGTACACAAGCAACAGGGATGACCACAAGCTTGAGAATACTGTCAAGAAAAACGCTCAGACGTCTTCAGGAAAAGGGCTACCAAGCCACTTCTAAAACAGAAACAACGTCAGAAGCATCTTACCTGGGCTAAAGAGAAAATGAACTGTTGCTCAGTGGTCCAAAGTCCTTTTTTCAGATAAAAGTACATTTTGCATTTCATGTTGAAATTATGATCCCAGAGTCTGGAAAAAGACTGGAGAGGCTCTGAATACAAGCTGCTTGAAGTCCAGTGTGAAGTTTCTGAAGTCAGTGATGATTTGGGGTGCCGTGACGTCTGCTGGTGTTGGTCCCCTGTGTTTTAAGTCCTAACACTTTATGCTTCCATCTGCTGACAAGCTTTGTGGAGATGCTGATTTTCTTTTCCAGCAGGACTTTAGCACCTGCCCACAGTGCAAAAACCACTTCCATGATATTACTGTGTTTGATAGGCCAGCCAACATCCCTGACCTGAACTCCACTGAGAATCTATGGGATATTTTCAAGGGAAATATGAGAAAAAGCCGATCCAACAATATACAGACGAGCTGAAGTCTCAATAGTGCCTCAGCAGTGCCACAGGCTGATCACTTCCATGCCACACTTCACTGATGCTGTAATTTGTGCTAGGAGCAAGTCATTTGCCGTAATTTGTGCTGCCGACCAAGTATTGACTGCATAAATTAACATACTTTAAAGAACTTTAACTTTTCTGATTTACAAATCCGTATTTGATTGATTTTAGGAAATATTCTAATATTTTGAGATACTGGATTTTTGACTTTCATGAGCTGTAGGCTCTAATCATCAAAATTAAAACAAAATGAATGTAATGAATCTAGAATATGTGAAAGTTTCAGTTTTTGAAATAAGTTACAAACAAAAAATGAACTTTTACACAATATTCTCATTTTTTGAGATGCACCTGTATATTTCCCCTAGAGTAATATTTTTAACATTGTAAATGATGTTTTAGTGGTGGGAACATTTTGCAGATGATAACACGTGAAATCTGCTGTAAACTTACAGTGCTGTTCAAAGGTTTGGAGTCAGAAAGATTATATTTACAGTATGTATGTATGTATGTATATGTTTGTTTGTCTGTCTGTCTGTTAAAGTAGTAGTAGTATACTTTAAATTAGTACTTTTTTTCCAGCAAGGACAAATTAAATTGATGTGACAGTTTAGACTTTTACATTAAATTGTCGATTCATCAGAATAGAATGATTTCTGAAGGATAATGTGCCACTGAAAACTCACAGGAATACATTACATTTTAAAATATATTTAAACGAAAAATGTTATTTTAAATTAATAATATTTTGCTGTATTTTTTTGGCCACATTCATGCAGTATGGTGAACATCATAAACTTCGTTCAGGCCTCAAACATTTTGAACATTATTGCACTTGTTTAGTTGTGTGATTCCTCAGGCGTCTATTATCTGCTTTATGTGATGATGTCATCATCCTGTAATGCCACGTTTAAATGACTCTCTGATGTGCATTTATGTCCCTTCTGTGTGATTTTAGAGACCCGGAAGAGCGGTTTGAAAAATATGCCCTCATAAAAGTAAAATATGCAGCTGAAAATAAAAACTTTAATTTCATTGTCTGGGTCTTTGCGATCTTCTTACCCCAATATCCGCCAAACGCTTATTATATCATCGCTCTTAAAATGTATTGTCTCTCTGTCTGACTCACGAAAAGATGTCGTACGTCTCTCATATTGCTGTCCATCTCCTGTCTTGGCTCTCTGCCTGGCTGTGTCTGGGTCTCTGGCCCATCTGAGTGGACAGTTCTCTGGGGTGCTGTCCAACACATCCTCAGCCCCCGGTGGGGAGGAGACGCTCGCTGTCCCGCAGGCTCAGCGGGGAGCTGCTCTCTATCTAGCTTTAATTAGGATTGAGCTCTTAGAAATGCAAATGCACAGTCAGACAGGTCTCTGCAGGCTGAAGTGAGTGTGTGAATAGTACAGTATGCTTTAGTGGTGATCTGTCAAACGTTAATGCACACGGGGCTGATTAGTGACTTTCTCTCCGTCTCTCAGTGTCGATAGTGATGGGGGTGCCCAGTGTGAAGAGAGAGGTGCACTCCTACCTGACGGACACACTAAGCTCGCTGATGTCAGAGCTGAGTCCGGCCGAGAAGGAGGACTGCGTAATTGTCGTCTTCATTGCGGAGGTAAGATCAAAATCTTCATGTATCCTAAAGAATATGAGGAATGGGTTGATTTTTTTTTTATAAGCATGTAGCATTTTCTTTATGAGATCCAGAAATATGATCTGTATGTGTTGTATAATCATATATCATATGTGGGTTAATCACCTTTTTTCTTGCAGTTATACGTGCTTTCTCTATTGCATCCAATAATAATTGTGAACAAGTGTCATTTGGTTGTCTTTATTAGTGAGTCACTGAATCACACCAATTTGTTCAAAACAGTGATTCATGCAATATTTAAAAAAGTCTTTTAAAAAGTGAATCATTGAATCATTTACTGACCAATTCATTCAAAACACTGATTCACTCAGCAGCAAAATGCCACTGCTGTGTGTTGCTCTGAGATGTGCAATAGCAAATTCTGTTTTGACTTTAACTGTTACTTGACCAGAAAGTTTCAAACAAAGTGAAAGATAATCCTAATATTGTGTCTAAAATATAATTTACTCAAGATTAACATTTTGTGTATTGGATTGTTCTATAAATGCAATGACACACTTGCCTTTGTGATGTTTTCCAAATAGCGCACAGCAGTTATTACCATGCTAATATTTGGGAACAACAGTACTCTTGTAAAAAAAAAACATATCATCTGATTGTTAACATCTGATGTACTAGTTCTGCGAATGGGTCATGAGTAGTAAAAAAATCTAATTTCACTTGATCTTTTGACATATACAGGGCAACCCGGAAAGTATTCACAGCGCTTCACTTTTTCCACGTTTTGTTATTTTATAGCCTTATTCCAAAATGGATTAAATTCATTATTTTTCTCCAAATTCTACAAACAATACCCCATAATGACAATGTGAACAGCCTTTGCTCAGTACTTTGTTAAAGCACATTTGGCACCAATTACAGTCTCAATTCTTTTTGAGTTTGATGCTACAAGCTTGGCACACCTATTTTTGGGCAGTTTCTCCCATACTACTTTGCAGGACCTCTCAAGCTCCATTAAGTTGAATGGGGTAGCATCGGTCCACAGCCATTTTCAGATCTCTCCAGAGATGTTCAGTTGGGTTCAAGTCTGGCTGGGCCACTTAAGGACATTCACAGAGCTGTCCTGTAGCCACTTCTTTGTTATCTTGGCTGTGTGCTTAGGGTCGTTGTCCTGTTGAAAGATGAACCGTCGCCCCGATCTGAGGTCCAGACTAGTCTCCCAGTTCCTGCCGCTGAAAAACATCTCCACAGCATGATGCTGCCACCACCATACTTCACTGTAGGGATGGTATTGGCCAGGTGATGAGTGGTGCCTGGTATCCTCCAGACATGACGCTTACCGTTCATGCCAAAGAATTAAATCTTTGTTTCATCAGATCAGAGATTTTGTTTCTCATGGTCTGAGAGTCCTTCAGGTACCTTTTGGCAAACTCCAGGCGGGGTGTCACGTGCCTTTTACTGAGGAGTGGCTTCCGTCTGGCCACTCTACCATATAGGCCTGATTGATGGAGTGCTGCAGAGATGGTTGTTCTTCTGGAAGGTTCTCCTTTCTCCACCGAGAAACACTGGAGCTCTTTCAGAGTGACCATTGGGTTCTTGGTCACCTCCATGACTAAGGTCCTTCTCCTCGATCGCTTAGTTTGGCCGGGCAGCCCGCTCTAGGAAGAGTCCTGGTGGTTCCAAGCTTCTTCCATTTACGGATGATAAAGCCACTGTACTCAGTGGGACCTTCAATGCTGCAGAAATTTTTCTGTACCCTTCCCCAGATCTGTGCCTCGATACAATCCTGTCTTGGAGGTTTACAGAAAATTCCTTGGACTGCATGGCTTGGTTTGTGCTCTGACATGCACTGTTAACTCTGGGACCTTATACAGACAGATGTGTGCCTTTCCAAATCATGTCCAATCAACTGAATTTACTGCAGGTGGATTCCAATCAAGTTGTAGAAATATCTCAAAATTGATCAGTGGAAACAGGATGCACCTGAGCTCAATTTTGAGTGTCATGACAAAGACTGTGAATACTTATGTCCTTGTGATTTTTTTTTTTTTTTTTTTTTTAATTATAAATTTGCAAAGATTTCAAACAAATTTCTTTTCTACAAATTTATTGTTTGTAGAATTTTGAGAAAAATAATGAATTTAATCCATTTTGGAATAAGGCTGTAACATAAAATGTGGAAAAAGTGAAGCACTGTGAATAATTTCTGGATGCACTATTAAAACACCCTGTAAGTTTCAAAACTCAAAATGTTCTCATTAGTTTAAAAACAGCTTTTATTGAAACCAAGCTCAGAAAACGACTTGTTTTGGAATTTGTCATGTTATGTCATAGTATGACAAAAGACCGCCTCTGCAGAAGATCAACACCAGCTTCTGCATTATTGCCTCTTTAGTCCTGCTCACTGATTTATGCAACATAGACTTATTGGAAATGCGTGCCTCTATGTACATTTCTGCAAAATTGGTCAGTGCCTATAGCCGTGTGGTTAGCGTACTGATATATAATGCAACTGCGCCTCCGGCCCACCTGGGTTTGAATCCCGACCCAGGGTTCTTTGCTGATCCTGCTCCCCTGCTCTCCACTCAACAGTTTCCTGTCAATCTCCACTGTCCTATCATCTAAAAAGCACAAAAAAGTTAAAAAAAAAAAACTCCTTACCTATATGTACAAATCACTGCAGTTTCCAGTTGAAATGAACACTAGAGTAAATGTTTTTGATAAAAATTATGATACAGATACAGATTTATGGTTTTAATGAATGAAGTCTAATTTTCACACAATTACTTGCAGAATATTATGTTCTGACTTTTTAACTTTTTTAACATTCTGCGTGATTTATAAATTGATACTTTTGAACATTGTCGTCACATATACAGCTTCATATGCATGAGTTTTCTAAGGCAGTAGGCTTGCCCGGTAGCGCATGCGATACGGCGTTGCACTTGATTGATGAAGAGCTCTGGTACGATCCCCGTGAATCTACGGTTCGACAAAACAGCTCAAATCCGCATAAGGAAGTTAAAATACATCAAATGTGTTTTTATCACACTTTTGCATTTGGTAACACTATCGGGTAGGTTTAGGGTTGGGTTTGGTGTAGGAGATATTTAAAGGGGTCATCGGATGCCCATTTTCCACAAATTGATATGATTCTTTAGGGTCTTAATGAAAAGTCTATAATATATAAATTTGGTTAAAAATTCTCAATGGTTGTGTAAAACAACACCCTTTTTACCTTGCCAGAATCAGCTCTGCAAAAATCATCTGGTCGAGGCTGCTTTAAATGCAAATGAGCTCTGCTCGCCCCGCCCCTCTCTTCTCTTTACTTTAGCCGCATTTAGCCGCGTTTAGCACTAAAAGTGAACTTAGCATCCAATGACCCCTTTAACACGATAGAGCATTAACCTTTAGCGAAACTCCACGGATATTTGAATTCTGAAGAGCCTCAATACGTATCTCAAGCAGCGTAATAAAAACTCAGCAATACATGCCTGTACCAACTTACCAAAAAATCGTGCCACTCTCTGGAAATTTCACTTTGAAACTGCTGTGAAACGTGCAGTAAGGTACGGAATTGTGTATAGAGGTATGTATTTTCATGAGCCTGGGTTGGATTCATGCATGTAGTAGGAGGAGAGAAAAAATGGCCTAATAGAGCAGGGGTGCTCAGCTCTGGCCCTCAAGGTCCACTTTCCTGCAGAGTTTAGCTCCAACCTTGATAAACTCACCTGCAAGTTACTTTCTAGTAATTCTCAAGACCTTGATTAGCTTGTTCAGGTGTTTTTGATTAGAGTTGGGGCTAAACACTGAAGGATTACTCCAACAACAAAACCATAGAGATCCTCTGAGGATTACAAGACGCTGTGTAGTGTAAGTTGTGAAAAAACACAATTTAGAATTTGAATTGCCTTCTTTGTGATCCTAACATTGTATCTACATTGGTTGCGAGCATTGTTGCATCGCAAATCAATTTCTCTTTCATGTCGGAAATAGAAGGGACATCAGTAGACAGATTCTGTAGACAGAATCACTGATAGTAACGGGTTCTGTTGTCTTTAGTCACATTGCAGCGCTCGCATAGACACAGAGTAACATTAGGAAAGCGCTCCAGATCACGTCAGTAAAACACTGTTTGTTTGTTTTACTTAACTGTGGATTTGTTTATTATACAAGAAAGTTTGACATAGGCTTTTCAGAGAGACTGAAAGTAAAAGATGATGCAGTGCTGAGTCTGACTATATTGGATCCAACAATAATGTTGCAACACATAAGTGTGAGTAAATGTGTTTTTAGCACTATTGCGTTGTCTGTTCCAGATTGTTTGATATATGAGAATTTATGATTTTAAGCCAAATGTTGTTTTCAGAGAACGCCACAGCAGCGTCCATCTATTATTTTCATATGCAAAACTGTTGCCAATCATAGCAGTAGGCGTTTAATTCTGAGTCTTGAGTAAGCCCCGTCTATAAAAACAGACTACTCTGTAAAAAACAATCTTGCTAACATTATAGGTGAACTTCAGAGAACATTATAAAATAATAATAAAAAATGCAGTTCATGACCCTTTTAAATACCTTCAGCATAAGGTCCTTTTGTTTCTACCTTGGTACTTGGTACTGCTAGCTTTAATTGTTAATCTATTTTAAAGGAGAAGTCCACTTCCAGAACAAATATTTATAGATAATGTACTAACCCCCTTGTCATCCAAGATGTTCATGTCTTTCTTTCTCCAGTCGAAAAAAAAATACGTTTTTTGAGGAAAACATTTGAGGATTTTTCTTTGTATAATGGACTGCTATGGTTCCCCCGAGTTTGAACTTCCAAAATGCAGTTTAAATTCGGCTTCAAACGATCCCAAATGCGGTAAACAAGCCCAGCCGAAGAAGAAGGGTCTTATCTATGTATATACGTTTTAATGTCAAGCGCTCGTCTTGTCTTACTCTGCCTGAACTCTGCTTTCTTCCGGTTCATGATAGTTAGGGTATGTCGAAAAACTCCCATCTCATGTTCTCCCTCAAAATCGTCCTATATCACTGTTTTACCTTTTTTTTTTGTATCTTTGCATGTTCACTTTGCAAAGACTGGGTCGGTACTTCTGCAGCGATGGAGTTTTTCGACATATCCTGTCTTGAGCCAGAATACACAGAGTTCAGGGAGAGCAAGACAAGACGAGCATTTGAGATTAAAAAGTATTTAAATAGTATTTTTTTTTTTTGAAAATAACAGATTGTTTAGCTAGATAAGACCCTTCTTCTTCGGCTGGGATCGTTTACAACCGCATTTGGGATCATTTGAAGCCACATTTAAACTGCATTTTGGAAGTTCAAACTCGGGGCACCATACCATTCCATTATATGGAGAAAAATCCTGAAATGTTTTCCTCAAAAAACATAATTTTTTACGACTGAAGAAAGACGATCTTGGATGACAAGGCAGTGAGTACATTATCTGTAAATTTTTGTTCTGGAAGTGGACTTCACCTTTAAGTTTTGAGTAGTCTGTAACTTTTAGAAGCTACTGTACTGTTTCCAAGTCTGTTTTCCCATTGATTATAATACTGGCTTGTATAACTGCTAACAGCACTGACCCGTAATAACACATCACTGCCCTGCTGTTCAGTCATTAGTGTCTGTACACAGCCCAATTAACATAAGCTGTGTCCCAAATGACGTACTATACACTGTGCACTTATGCTATGCACTGTGTGCTCTACCGTCTAGTGTATGAATTTTATAAGATTGTTCTGACATTTAATGTCAGTCTGATAGACCCTCCCATACTATAAAGTAGGCAAGTGGGTATATTTCGCGGGTAATGAAAACACGACACTTTTTTTCCCCAATGCCCCATTAAACATATCACAGTTCAGAGAGAGCAAACTGATAAAAGAAACCGCTTGATGAAATAATTATAAAAATTATCGTGATGAGAGGGCAGCTATGTTTATTTTTAAGCAAAATATGTGATTTTTTGGGGGGGGGGGTTTGGGGGTGAATTCTGAATACTGTGAGATTTAGCATTATAGGCTGTGTTTTATTTCTTAAGTTTATATGAGACAGCAGTGAAATTTATTTTAGATAAGAGGATATTAACAGATGTATTGTGATGACTGCAGTAAATCATCATCCTGTGTTTGACCACAGGAAAATAACTAACACAAGGACATGTTTACTGTACTCTGAGTGTGTTTGAGCCGTTTCACATTAATTAACATTGACTGTAGTTCACGAGTAACTGCCGGCAATGAAATGCAGACTCTATATATGTGTGTGTGTGTGTGTGTGTGTGTGTGTGTGTGTTATATCTGGGTTGCGTGTTTGCCCTCCTCTTACTTTTGCGAATAATTTAAGTACATGCTATACATCATTTTATTGTACTATTATCTTTGTAAGAGTATGTGATATACACCACCAGACTGGAGCCCACTTCTCTGTTCTCTATTTTCTTTCCTCATCTTTTTCTTTGTGGTTTGCTGCATACTATTCTAAAGGGAAAACTAACCTGGAAATAAATATTCTGTGATCATTTACTCATCCTCATGCCATTCCAAACCTGTTTGACTCACTTCCATGGGCACAAAATAAGTTTATTGGGCCCAAACTGAGCACAAATTTGCCATTTGGTGCAGTTACCCACATACAGTATAACAGACTGCTTATAAAAATGCATATATATATCAGTTGTCGCTCTGTATCTCCCAATATAATGTTTTTTTTTTTATACTGGAAGATGCATTTAAAAAATACATTTAAATTCTTATTTTTAAAGTTCTTAGTAATAAAAGTTCCTCAAAAGCCTGATGGAGCATATTTGATGCATTTTACTTAGTTACTTCATAGTTACTTCAGTCCAGTCAGTGTCCATCTTAAAATCAGTTTCAAAATTTTGGAAGCGTTATGATTTTTAAATGTTTTAATGAAGTTTCTTATTAAGGCTGCAGTTATATGATAAATATAGTAGAAAGAGTAATGTTGTGAAATATTATTACAATTTGAAATGATATTCTATTTGAATATATTTTAAAATGTAATTTATTCCAGTGATTGTAAAGCTAAATTTTCAGCATCATTACTCCAGTCTTTCGGTTTCACATGATCCTTCAGAAATCATTCTAATATGTTGATTTGCTGCTCGGTTCTTATTGGTCCTCAGTTATTAATAATGAGGCTGTTTTCACGGTCACTTTTAATCAGTTTAATGGAATTTAATGCATACAGTCATGGCCAAAAATATCGGCACCCTTGCAATTCTGTCA
>JAHKKF010537723.1:15669-37940 GCA_019740295.1 Labeo calbasu
ACCATGAATGAGTTTCTTACACCTCTCTACTGGAATTTTGGACCACTTTTCTTTTCTTTCAGATCTGGACTCATTGTGGCCATTTCAGAGCTCTTCAGCGCTTTGTTTGTAACCATTTCTGAGTGCTTTTTCCAAGTGTGTTGTGGGTCCTGCTGGAAGACACATGACCTCTGGTGGAGGCACAGCTTCCTGACACTGGTCACTACGTTGCACCCCAAAATTCTTTGGTAATCATCAGATTTCATGATACCATTCACACAGTCAAGGCGTCCAGTGCCAGAAGCAGCAAAGCAACCCCAAAACATCTTTGACTCTCCACCATGTTTGACTGTAGGGACTGTGTTCTTTTCTTTGAAGGCCTCATTTCTTTTTCTGTAAACAGTGCCTTGATGTCCTTTACCAAAAAGCTATTTTTGTCTCATCTGTCCACAGAAGGATTGTGGTTTTGTCACATAAGTTTTGCTAAACTCCAGTCTTGCTTTTTTATGCCTTTGTGTCAGCAGTGGTGTCCTCCTGGGTCTCCTACCATAGTATCCCTTTTCATTCAGATGGCGACAGATGCAGATCAGCTTGAATTTGTTTGGAAGTTAATCAGGGTTCTTTATCCACCATTCGAACAATCCTTCGTTGTAATTTTTCATTGATTTTGCTCTTCTGTCCACATCCAGTGAAGTTAACTACAGTGCCATGAGCTGTAAATCTCTTGATGATATTGCGCACAGTGGACACAGGAACATTAAGATCTCTGGAGATGGACTTGTAGCCTTCAGATTGTCCATGTTTTCCCACATTTTTTTTCTCTCAAACCCACAGACAGCTCTTTACACTTCTTTCTTTTCTCCATACTCAGTGTGACACACAACACAAAGTTTGAGTCAACTTTTCTCCATTTTAACTGGTTGCAAGTGTGATTACTATACTGCCCACAGCTGTTACTTGCCACAGGTGTGTCTAAATACAAATTACAGGAGCATCACATGCTTGTAAAGCAATTATTTCTTACAGTTTTGACAAGGTGCCAATAATTTTGTCCAGTCCATTTTTGAGTTTGAAATTTTATCAAGTTTGACTTTTCTTCTCTGTTTTTTTTTGTGTTGTTGCAGTGCAAACAAAAACAATAAGCATGTGAATACCAAAACATTTGCAACTGAAAAATTTTCTGAGAGAAGTGTTGCATTTTCTAACACAATTGCAAGGGTGTCGATATTTTTGGCCATGACTGTATTTGCTTTCATTTCATATTCATTTACCACAACCTTAAGGGTTGTTTTGGAGAATACTTGCCTTTTACTTGCTAAAAACATATGACCTACTGATCAGACGACAGAAAGCATGTAGTAGATTGTGTGCAACTATGATCATTTAGAGGCCTTAAAAATTTGCATATCAAATATTGTACAGTTTATAGTTAGGTTTAAAAAGATTAACTATACTCTGAAATTATTGTAAAATGGTTCATGATTATTCTACTATATTCCAGCAGTTTTTTTGTGAAATTACTGAAAATAATTGATATTTATTTGCTGAAAATGAATATTCATCATTTACACACAATCTTCACATTTACTCCTTTTGTGTTCTTCTGAAGTTGTTTGGTTTGGAAATGACAGTAGGGAGAATGAATGATGGCAGAATGTTTATTTTTCTGTGTGAAATTAAAAAAGAAAATCAGATTATATTGATTTTGATAAAGAACTTTGTTGACCATTAATAAAGTATTTTCCGTAAGTGAGTTATGTGAATAGAATAAATGTGCTGTACTCCTCGTTGTCACAGTTTTTTGCTTTCCACTGAGTGTTTGTCATTTCCACACACCTGCAACTTATTCAGATTCAAGCAGACCCATTTGCATGTATTTTGCATATACAATTTAGATGCATGCCAGTTTCACTGATATACAGCATGGTACGGCTTTCAGCAGATGCAAATATGTTGAGACAAAGTCAGAATGCAGAGAAAGATGTGCTTTGTTGATGTCTCACAGGAAATCCTTACAGTTCATTTGACTGCTCATAACCCTGACTCTAACTATTATATCTTACACCATTGTGTTTGGGTGTGGCCTCTTTTGACTCAAGCTGGTAAGCATTCACCCAGAACATGCTGTATAGCATCAGCAGCGTTAAAAAACACTCCAAACACTCTAGCAACTAAATAGTAACATACTAAAAACACTCTGAACACTCTGGTACTGAACACCAGCATGCTAAAACTCATTTAGAACACTCTAGCAACCAGGTGGCAACACATTAAACATCCTCTGTGAACACTTTAGCCACTGAATAGCAACAATCTGAAAACCACTCAGAACACCCATAGCGGCGCCACTGTGGACGTTTTTCCCTCGTGAAAGCATCGCTTGTGTTTTCATCAGGAAATGTAAGAATCTTGCTTGATTAGCTTGAACTGTCTCACGGATACATGGGATTCACATCTCATGGATACATTTTTGCAGTTCTTTTCTTGACAAGAGGATTTAAGAGGATTTGTTTTATATGACAGAGGCTTTTGAAGTCTTGTCTTTTTGTTCTGTGATTGAACCGTTGAGTAGCTGATATGACACTAAATGGGTCAGAGTTTTTCATCTCATAAGTTGCAATCCCCAAACTTCCTATTTGTCTGAACAAGCAGCAATTTCCATTTCTCTGGAATCGAAAGCTTTGGTCAAAGTTGCTGCAGGTGTTTCCTCATCATCTATCACTCGTTGTCTTCCCATCGTCTCAGGAGTCGCTCTGATGGTTTAAAAAACAATGACTTAGTCCTGAGAGATCTGTGGGAAATTATGAGGATTTGATGTGTCCGGCAGGTCATGGACACTGACGCAGTGTCTGTATCCTCACATTATGCCCTCGTACGCTGCCCTTGAGTTATTTTTTTTTTTACTGTTCTGGCTCCATTTGACACAATAGGGTGCATTAATAGTGCTTCAAAACAGCTCTAGAGTATCTAAACACTTAAGTCGACACAAAACGGAAATTGTGATTGTCTTTTCTTCCCGTTATAAAGATTGAACCCATGAATTTAAAGATGTGCACGGATAATTCACTCCTAATAAACACTGCAATATTCCTTAAAATAATTGTCAGTGTTGATTTCACAGTGACTTTAAGCTCATGAATGTAAAGTGGCTTTTATTTAAAGATTTTTTAACATTTTTTAAAAGCAAATCCTTGCATAGGATGTTTTAAACGATAAAGCAATTCATGACCTGGTTAATCTAAGTAAAAAAAACAAAGGTCTTACGGAAAGAACCAACTGTAATTCTGTTCGTTGTAATGACGGCCATAGCGCCCCTTGTGGAAACTCGAAGAATGCGTCGCATACTTGAGTTGCGTTTTGAATGAACCGTGAAATTGAATCTGAACAGTGAAATCCATCTGCTGTTTTATAGTGGAAAGTGCTTTAGCAGCTCATCACCATTTGCTTCCATTATTGAACAGTTAAAGTTTTTCTCTTGACTACAGAGACTGTATAATCTCTTTAGCAGGAAAAGTCAGGAAATGAGAATTGACATTGTACTTAAAACATCCATCCAAAAAAACTCCAAAACACTTGTCCAGCCCAAAGGTGAACATTTATTAAACCACTGATTCTTGCTTTGTTTTGCAGACGGATCAACAATATGCAAATAGCGTTGCTGACAACCTTAAGCGCCTGTGAGTACCCTAGTTTTTCATTACTGTTATGATCACAATCTGCTTGAGTTTCACTGATACGTGTGTGTTTATATTTGTGTGAGAGAGATCATGTGACTGCAGACTTTTCCTCACATGCTTTTTGAGGACAATAGCAGAAGAAACAGAAGGGAAAGTCCATCCTCCTCTGGGTATTAGAGTTCCTCTGCTTCGTTCTGCTTGTCCCACATTAGTCATGTGCTTGTGTTTATACTGACTGTTTTTGCAAAGACTTACAATACTGGAACACTATTGTGTGAGTGTTTTGATTAGATCTTTGCTTTTGTTGGCTCTCATTTCTCCTGTCTACTAATGGGTGTGTTATGTGGGTGCAAAGCAGTGTTATTATGATGAACTAAAACTAAAACCATTAAAAAAATAAACATATCCATTACTTGGTTCATATACTTGATAAACTTGATATACTAAAACAACTCAAATTAAAAGTGAAATAAAACGATGTGGACATTTTTTAAAGAAGCAAAAACTACTAAAAATCACAAAAGCAACAACAAAATTATTAGAACTTTACAAATGAAATTTAAATTCAAATAAAAATGGAAAATATCAAAATGAAAACTGATTCTAAATAATAATCTATAATAGTCTCTGGTGCAAAACTGTTGTTTCTTTTTGGTAACGCTTTAGTTTAGGGAGCAATTCTCACTATTAACTAGTCGCTTATTAGCGTGCGTATTACTATAACACATATTACTGCTACTTATATTGCTTTTTATTAGCACTTACAAAACGCATATTAGTGTCTTATTCTGCATGACCATATTTTTATCCTTTAATCTTAGGTAATCCTTAATCTGAGTTTATTGAGACAAATGTTGCAGTTAATAGTTTATAATGAGAATTAGTTCCCAAACTAAAGTGTGGCCTTCTTTTTCATGATATTTAACAGAAATGACTTTTAAAACTTTTAAAAACCTTTAAAAATTATAATGTATAGATGCATCACACACACACACTCAGCTGGAACTAGTGCTCTCCAACTCTAAAAGGGACTAAAACACCATTAAATATGAAATCATACAGTAGATTTGTGTGAAAAACAGACTCTCAGAATTTAAGTCATAATTTTAAAAAATAGTCTGAAAAATGTTCCTCTCAAATGTCATTCTGCATATTCAAAACTTGACTGCACCAGCACATTTACTTTTAGTGAATGGAAAAGAGCAGCTTGCACATTTTAATAAACATCTTCTTTTGTGTCAAACAGATTAAAAAAAGTCAGAATGATGTGAATGTAAATGTGTTTCTCTGTATGCGTTTCAGGTTTCCAGGAGAGATTCAGTCTGGGCTGTTGGAGATCATCTCTCCCTCCATCCATTTTTATCCAGACTTTTCTCACCTCAAAGAGTCGTTTGGTGACCCTAAAGAGCGGGTCAGGTAATATGACTGCAGCACACAAACCCTTCTCACCCCATCAGTGTGTCTGTGTGTGTGAATGTGTGCATTTTGTTGTAATTAGCCATGAATCATCAGTGTGAACACTGAGCTACAACTGCCCCTCTCAGCGATTAGCGTCTCACACACAGTGAGTCAGTGTGAAAAAACATATCTATTTCCACACACAGTGATCACATGTACAGAAATGCAGTTTACGTTCGCTGCTTTCGATTCTGCAAGTAACTGACATTATTACTCGTGTATGGATCCGTTTTGCTACGCTAAATGTGTGAAATTGAGTTAGCTAGAGGCATCGGTGTTCATATACTAGGGTTTCAGGTCTTATGAAAACGCTCTCTGCTGAGCAGAAAGTTCTGCCTAATCTTAAATGAGCTTTATTTGTGTGTGTGCGTGTTTCCCCAGGGTCAGTCTTCTTTATGCTTTATTCATGAGTGCACACACACTCCCAGCATCTCTGTTCTGTCAGTTCAGTTTAATTAACACAAACGCACAACTAAACCAAAGAATGTCACTGCACACACACACACACATTGCTTATCTGCAGCCTGTCACATCAATGCTGAATCAAGCATCTCACACACACATAAAGTGCCACTATGTATGCTGAATTCAAAGATTCATTTCATAATTATGAATTGTCTAATGAAAGTTTTTTTTTTTAGAAAGGTGTAAACAGTCGGCATGTTTCCATTAAACACATTGAAAACACTTCTATCCCTCACAGCCTTGTTTTCATTCTTGTCAAAAACTCAAGGTTTCCCAAGCAGGGGTTCATGAGGTAACTGCAGAGGGAGCTAATGAAAATCTAAAAATGAATTAAATTGAATGTAAAATAAAAATAAATAAATGTGGCTGCACAATATAATCCAGATATAGCTTAGTGCAATTGTCAAATAAAATGCTGTGATTTAATGAAATAACTATATAGTCTGATGCACTGCATGCTTCAGAGTGAAGTGCAACACTGTGTTCATTTACACATGAGCAGCTTATGATCTAGTGTTTTCAGGGCAGATTTCTGTCTGCATTATTTAGATCAGTCGTGGGCCCTGTGTCTCATCTGGTTGCTCGTTGACAGCTACATTGCTCAAAAAGTTGCCCTGTGTATCATCAGCCTCAGAGTGGTTGAGTTTGCAATAAATGCAGCAAAGTCCATCTCTGCATGTGCTTCATTACATACTCAAATTCACAAATTCCAACATTTTGTAGACAGATGTTTACAATACCAAAATAAAAGCTTGAGGATTTGAAATGTTAAAGGGGTCATCAGATGCAAAGTTCACTTTTACATGTTGTTTGAACATTAATGTGTGTTGACAGTGTATGTACACATCTACCCTATAATGATACAAATCCGTGCAGTGGTTTTTAATTAATCTGTAAAAATTATTCCCCATTGTTTCGATGCTGGAGCAGGGATGCAAGTTAGACAAGAATATCTCCGATTGAGCGATTGAGGTGTTGTGTTGCTGGATGTAATAATGAACATAGTGGTTGTCATTTACTCCTGACATCTGAGCCACTGAAGATACAGTGGATTACGTTTGTTTGTGAAGGGAATGCACCTCCCGATCTACATAAATCCGTCTATGTTTGCGTAAATCATTCGTGATCCAGCTTCACTTACAGCAGAAGTGAGTATAAGGGTTTTTTTATGAATCTCTGCAATCACCTTTCCTAATAATGTGCTAGTTAGCAAGTTTTGTGGCTAAGCGCGCTAAATGCCACTAAAGTAAACAATCTCTCAGAGCACAGCTCGTCACTCCACAGAGAGAAGAGAGGGGGGCGGGGCAAGCAGAGCTCATTTGCATTTAAAGGAACAATCCCTCAGAATGGGTTGATTTCTGTAGAGCTCATTTTGACAAGGTAAAAAGGGTGTTTTTTACACAACCATTGAGAATTTTTAACCAAAGTATATTATAGACTTTTCAATAAGACCCTAAAAAATCACATCAACCTGTGGAAAATGGGCATCCGATGACCACTTCAAAAGGAAAGAATTTTTACATATTAGAACTGTATTATTATCAAATATTCATTGTTTTTATTTTAAAATGCAGTTGTAATATAGAACAGTAACATATGTCTTTTTTATTAGAGCTTAAACATAATAATAATAATAATAATAATAATAATAATAATAATCATTATTATTATTATTATTATTCAGTTTGATTGGTTTCCTTAAGCATGAATGTAAATGTAATGTAGACTGAAACACTATCACAACTGATCATTTTAAGGTGGTTTGAGTCTCAGGGGGACTTCAAGTAAATATTTTACATCTAAGGAGCTCGGCTGACAAAAACGTTTGGGAGCCCCTGGTGTGAAAGTGATTGGAGGATCTTCTGTGAAAGTATAGTCACAGTACCATGAGCTCAGCCGTTCATGTGGTTGCTGAGAACTTGCACCAAGAACAAACATATTCCCAAATTAAAATGTTCCGCACAACCTCATTTTAGTCTGTTTCACAGTCACATCTCTGTTTGAGGTAAAACAGCAGTCCTCTATTCTGGACAGACACATTCTTTACACATTCTCCTAAAATAAACAGGACAGTGGCCACTGATGCAAGTAAATATGTTTATTAACGTCTGTTTGTGCTCAAAGCCTGTCGGATCTCGTCAGGTCAACCGGTTGAACCCAGAACGCCCTGATGAACAGATCAATGCTGGATCAGACAGGCAGATGAATCCATCCCCAATCAAGCAGACACACAAATCAATAACCAATCAGCCAAGAGAAATAAAAAATCCATTTTAGACCAGATCTATTTGTTTCTCTTGTGTTGGAAGCATTTTGCTTAGCATGTTTTTTTGTACAATTTGTTTGGAGTAGTAGTTGTTTGTACTTAGAAGATGAATTGTTCAGTTGTTCCACAAAAGTTGAATGTCTTGCATGTGTTTATTCAAATGCCTCAGCATTTGGTTCAGTGTTTGGTGGCATGAGTGTGACTCTCTATTTAACTCATTTAATTTTCATTACATTAAATGAAATCCAGTCTTTTAGTGGTTAACGGTTTAGACCGGTCTGTAAACAACCAAAATGAGTTTAGGTGTCTTAGTGTGTTTTAATCTGACATTGCGTGACTGCACTTGAGTTTGTGTGTGTGTGGTGTGTGATTTGACAAAGTTGGACAGATGTATCCTCGAGAGACCCTGGTCAAATTGGTGGCCATCTCACATATGCGAAAAAATGAGCTGCCATCTGTACGTCAGGGATAGTGCCGTTGACTGCATTGACTGCAAGTTTTTCCAAATAGGGTGCATGTAGGTTTAGCCTACCCTAACTGAAAACAGCACAGGGAACAAGTGTACATAAATATATGACTTCACAGGAAGTAGAGAGGGAATCAAGAGCTGGAGATGGTCAGTGCAAGTTTGGGTGTGTTATAATTATTTACATATTTAAAAATATCTGTCTATCTGTCTGTCTGTCTGTCTGTCTATATATTGATTCATCTCTGCAGTTTAAACATTAGAAGTTTAAAAGTTAAAATTATAAAGTTAGAAGTTATGCTTTTGTAGCAATCGTTTATAAATGAGTAAAGCAGAAGCTTTAAGTGTACTTACCATTTGAAAATGTAGAAAATCAGACTCATTTACTCATTTACTCAAATACTCAATTAATAATAATAATAACAACAACAGTGATAATAAATATAGCTGCACGTGCAATTATTGGGGCTCAAGTGCTTTAAGGCATTTAAGCACAAATTAAAAAATACATTATTTAGCAAGCCTGCAACCACCTAAATCAACGATTAAAAAAGCTTTTTTGGCAAATCCAGGTAATTTTCCATAGAAATATTATGTTTTTTAATGTTTATGACTGTTATAGCACCTGCTGTGTTCCCCTTAAAACTTTGTATGCTGGTATAGAATCACCTGTCTCATGTGCTGAGGAGTTCTATCGTATGATTTGAATATTGCACATATGTGTGAAAAAACGTGTAACGTAATATTGTTTATGACCTTAAAACCTCAACCTCCGTTAACCTTGTCTAACAGGTGATCAAACTTCATCAACCAAAGGGCGGCCATGTTTTTTGAGATACACAAATGTCCTTACAGACATTTGGAAATTCGGACCATGATCATGCACAGTGATTTTCATCTTGATAGAACAAATGGTTGTGCAGTTATAGCCATTTGTACATTTTTTTCTCTCTTGTAGTACCACTACATATAGTGGCTAAGCTCCAAGATATTTTTCTCTGTGACCTCAGATTGAGCTTTTACATAAGTGTTCTGAGTTGGCGAAAATATCTCTGTTCAGGAGTTGTAGTCCCTTTGCGACGGTGAGTTGATAGTTTAACTCTTTGGATAATTATTGATATTCACTCTCCAGGGAAACTTTCTGCAATTGTTTTGTTCCGATCGGGCGACAAACCTAGGACTAGTTCGCAAAAGTAGATTTTTCAAAAAATGCAAAATACATTAAAATTTTGCCAGGCTTATGTTCGAATCTGAAGCATGCGTTTTGTCCGGCGTGAGCCAAGGATTCCAACGACATAAGACACTTGAGCCCACAACTGACGGTTTAGGAGTTACGAGCGTTTTCACACTTTTGATCGCTGTAGCGCCCCTGTCAGGTCAATTTGGGTGAGCCTTTGTGATGTTGTAGGCGAGTTCAAGTTTCAAGTCTCTACAATTTACGGTTTTGTCCACACGATCAGTTTAACGTAAGATTGCTGATTCGTGACTATTCTAACAATTACAATAGGGTTTCAGCACTACATGCTTGAACCCCTAATAGTAATGGTGAGTTTTCCCCTAAATCAACATGCTACTGTATATCCACATTTTAAAGCTGATATTGTGCCCGTTACTTTTTGGGGGGTATGCCAGATCTTTGTCAACTTTTCACCCCTGTTGAGTTTGCATCCCTGCAGTAAATAACAGCTCTGTTTTCAACTGCATCAAAGCTGGAACTGAATGTTGGCCTTTATTACACCCTGATGGCAACTTCCTTCTGCGTACTTCCCTTGCTGGAGACACAGAAAGAGTTTTTGTCAAAAACATGCTAGAGTGTTCATCTTATCACGAGATTGCTGCGTGTGCATGTTCTGGTATACAGCATATGGTTTATGAGGACATAAATGTGTAAAAGGGTACTACAACGTAAACATGGATGTTATGAGGACACTATCTGTGTCCTCGTGAACCAAATAGCTTAAAAAACATATTGAACTCTTTTTTGAAATTCAAAAAAAGCCGGTCGTTTTCTGTGAGGGGTAGAGGGTGACTGTGCGTGTTGTTCAAAATCTGATGTAAATGTATGTAAATGTACACATATGATGACTCTAACAGATAATTTGCTTCTTGCAGGGTTTTACGGGAAGTAGGGCAGCTTACCAAAACACTGAATTTGTATGTGTGTACGTTTGTGTAAAACACAGAGAGAGGCTTGTGTGTTTATCACGTGACTCCATCTGTTGGCACTCAGGACATTTAATGTGGTCACTGCTGTTAAAACACAGTTACTACACTACACATATTTTCACTGAGTATGAATATCTAGGCTGTAAACAAATATATACAGTTCTTAAATGTCAAGCGTGCCATTTTTTGATGTTAAAATACTTTTCCTATTTTAGTATATTAAACATAGGCAAAGTAGAGCATTCATATTTTTGTTGCAAGTGTTATACTGTGTTTTTGTGGTACGTTCAAGCCTTTACTCTGTTTGTTTGAACTGCCTGACCAGCTGTAGTGTGTGTGTCTGCACATCAAAATGGGTGTTTCCCAGTCCAGTGCTCATTTTTAGCAATCTAATCAAGTCCTGTAGTTACTCATTCATGTCTATAAAGAAAAAATTGAAAATATCTGACAGATTTGATTAATTACACTCACAAAAAACCTGTTGGGTAAATTTATTTATTTATTTATTTTGCACGGAACCCCTAGCCAGAATGCCAGAAACCCTAGCTGCAGTCAGCAAGGTCATATTCACTGGATACATAGTTTAAAATGGCTAAAAGGTAAGACTAGACTCTAGACTATACAGTACGGACCAAAAATTAATTATCAATTACATGTGGCAACACATGGTATTGGAGGAAAAAAATCACAATTATTCTTTTACGTAAAGGAGACGTTCACTTCCAGAACAGAAGTTTACAGATAATGTACTCACCCCCTTGTCATCCAACATGTTCATTTCTTTCTTTCTTCAGTCGTAAAGAAATTGTTTTTTGAGGAAAACATTTTAGGAATTATCTCCATATAGTGGACTTCAGTGGTGCCCACGAGATTGATTGTCCAAAATGCAGTTTAAATGCAACATCAAAGGGCTCTAAACAGTCTCAGCTGAGGTAGAAGGGTCTTATCTTAGCAAAACAATCGGTTATTTTCGAAAAAAAAGTTATAAAAATGTATATGCTTTTTAACCTCAAATGCCCGTCTTGTCTAGCTCTGCGATGCGCGTGCATAGTCTGTGTAATCTGGGTCAATACAGTTAGGCTATGTTGAAAAACTCATCGCTGTTTTACCTTTTTTGTAAAAGGTGTTTGACCTTCTTTGTATTTTCACTTTGTAAACACTGGGTCGGTACCTCTGCAGCGATGTAGGATGATTTTTTTTTACACGCCCTAACTGTATTGACCTGGATTACACAGAGCTTGCATGTGGATCGCAGAACTAGACAAGATAAGCATTTAAGGTTAAAAGGTATATACATTTTTTTTAAGAAAATGACCAATCGTTTCTCTAGATAAGACCCTTCTTTCTTGGCTGGGATCGTTTAGAGCCCTTTGAAGCTGCATTGAGACTGCATTTTAGACGTTCAAACTTGGGGGCACCATTGAAGTCCACTATATGGAGAAAATACTCAAAAAACATAATGATAACACTTTCTATGAAGCCCCTATTTATAAAACATTAGAATGGTATTTCTAAGCATTATAATGAATGCATAATGCATTATAAAAAACCTTTATAATATGTTATATCATCTCATGAATAATCATAACAACAATTATAATACATTATAATACTTGAGTATTTGAGGTTATAACTTTTAAGATTATTAACACACAATGGACAGCATACAAAATCTACTTCATTTATAATGGTCTATATCATATTACATTTATTTTTTACATTATATTACGTTTTATTTTGATGGTCCCTCTAGTCTATTGAAAATAAGCAATTTTCCAACTACATGTCAACTGACAACTCCTTAGAGCAGTGGTTCCTAACCGTGTTCCTGGAGGCCCCCCAACACTGCATGTTTTCCATGTCTCTTTAATCAAACACAACTGATTCAGATAATCGGCTCATTAGTAGAGACTCTAAGACCTGAAATGGGTGTGTCAGACAAAATCCTACAGGCCTCCTGGAGCGTGGTTGGGAACCACTGCCTTAGAGTATTAGTAGACTTAGGTTAAGGTCAGGCTAGGTAGCAGGTTCACATACTTAAAGTTACTTATGATCAGTTTGTCTTTTGGGGAACCATCAAAATACAGTGTTAGCATATATTTAGCAAACTACTAATACTAATTACTGCTAGCTGACATGCAGAACCATCAAAATAATCAAACTCATAATACAAATGTTTCATATTACACATTCATCTGATCTGATACCTGATCTTATGGCTCTTTGAGAAATACTATTATTGTTACTTATAAGTGGTCTTTGTATGCTCTAAGTAAAGTGACATGCGTAACATGGCAAGATATGAGACTTGTAATACGTTATAACTATGAGGAGATAATCATACTCTTAAAAGCTATAACCACAAATAAGTAAAAATTATAATACATTAAAACTGTTCTTATGAATACTCAGGAGATGATACAACATACTATAAGGTTTTTTATAATGCATTATGCATTCATTATAATACCTTAAGAATACCCATATAATGTATTATAAATACAGGCTTCATAGAAAGTGTTACCAACATAATTTCTTTACGACTGAAGACAGAAAGACATGAACATCTTGGATGACAATGGGGCGAGTACATTATTTGTACATTTCTCTTCTGGAAGGGAACTACTCATTTAAAAAAGTCTTAATAAGTCATCAAACCCACCAAAACATCTAATTCACACAAAAATGCGGATTAATTTAGTGTTGCTCAGTTTTACTGTGCAAAAACAAACAATACTGATAGTTTGTGCCTAAAATGTAAGTGACTTTACATTGACTTTGCATTTAATTTTTTGGTTGCCCACTGAAGCTAAGCAGGGCTGAGACTGGTCAGTGCCTGGATGGGAGACCTCCTGGAAAAACTAGGTTGCTGTTGGAAGAGGTGTTAGTGGGGCCAGCAGGGGGTGCTCACCATGTGGTCTATGTGGGTCCTAATGCCCCAGTATAGTGATGGGGACCGTTTACTGTAAAAAGCACCGTCCTTCGGATGAGACATTAAACCGAGGTCCTGACTCTCTGTGGTCATTAAAAATCCCATGGCACATCTCGTAAAGAGTAGGGATATATTCCCAGTGTCCTGGCCGAATTCCCTCTTCTGGCCTTTGTCAATCATGGCCTCCTAATAATCCCCATTCATTGAATTGGCTCTCTCACTCTCTCCTCTCCACCTGTAGCTTGTGTGTGGTGAGCGCACTGGCGCCGTTGTCCTGTGGCTGCCATCGCATCATCCAAGTGGATGCTGCACACTGGTGGTGGGTGAGGAGAGATCCCCCCATATGATTGTAAAGCGCTTTGGGTGTATGGCAATACGCAATGAAAGCACTATATAAATGCGCTCATTCATTCATTCATTCATTATTGCAGTGTTTTATAAAATCAATATTACATTTGCAGCCACGCTGATATTTGGGAAAAACAGCACTCTTGCTCCTGTCATAGGCTGTGTATTAAATATAAAATCAAGAATTCATATTGGGGCATTTACTGACCCCATACCTTGAAGTTTGGGGGCATTTTTCCTTAAGGTCCAGCACATTACGCTACTGGTGATCTCATATAATAGTCTTGCACTTGGGAACAAATAAGGTAAAGCGCTTTGAAAATGCCCACTGACTGGGAAATGCCCTTTTTGTCCTTCATCGTCCCAACTTGGCTTGAATGTCCCTTGTGTTGTTCCTTTCAAAATTTCATTCATGTCACACATCAAGACTCATCACTGTTTGACATCAGTGAGGAGACATGCAAGAAACGGACAGTTGACATCAGACCTGGTGTGACATGTCATTATGTGCCATATTTAAATTGAAGTCATTTTTTTGTTGTTGTTGTTCTTGTTGTTTTAAACATTTGGTGTCACTTTTTGAGCTTGGTACTTTAAAAGAACATCTGTGTAGCTGGACCAACAGCAGCTGCCACAAATAATCCATCACTCACTGTCCTCTTATTTGTAAACAGCAGGTCTCTGTTACTATTTATTATCTTCAACCTGTTGGTTTGTGTGTGTGGCTGTATCTTATTCTTTTTAAAGTGTATGCTGATTGTTTTTGCAGATGGCGAACAAAGCAGAACCTGGATTACTGCTTCCTGATGATGTATGCCCAGACTAAAGGGACCTATTATGTACAGGTAAGATTAAATGAAGATAATGAGCAAACTGCATATTAGAACTGAATAGATGAACATATTTGGAGAAAACATGAACGTAATTACATGTTAGAATCAATGACTCTATGGTTCCACAATGGATCTTTTTTTGCATGTACTGATGCAGTAAATAACTGATAATGTACTGTCAGCTGGTCGAAATAAACCAATAGGTAGTCTTGTATTTCTTTTATGGGAAATGGCTTCATTTGTATAACATGTTCTTTTATGTTATTCAATGTTCAGTTTTTTTGTAGGCGTTTAGATAAAACCATCACACGACTAACTCCTTTCCTTTTTTCCCCAATCATACGTTCACTTTAGAGTGTGTTTTTTGACACTGTGTGCGATGGCTGCTTTTCTTAGAAAAAAGCAAAATGCTAAATCCACTTTGAGTTTGTTTTTTTTACTTAGCACTCCCATCAGATGCATTAAGCTCACTCAACATGGGAGTTCAAAGAAAAGATAATGCACTCCACCTGCATTTTAAAAAGTGACAGTCATAAGATTTTATAAAAAGCACATTGGTGAGATTTTAAGTGTTTACATTCTGCATAATTCACAAAGAAAAAAAAAATTTCAGAGGTTTCTAGGTTTGTCCAATCTGAAATTATCACTAAGCACATTGTCTTTGCCTCTTCAAATCAATGTTTATTGGGAAAAGCACTATATAATACATTTTATTTGACTTGTCCAATGCAAAAATTTTGTTTAGTTTAATTTAGTTTAACTGTATTATGTTAAACTAAATTAAAATGATTAATGTTGCCTTTTCAACTAGTGGAAATAAAATATGTTTTTTTTTTATTTTATTTTAGTTAACATTTATTTTATATCATTTAACGAAATTATTTTAATGCAATGTGAGCAGTTCTCTCTTTCATTGCTCTGCAAAGAAAAAAACTGGCCGACCAATAAGAGTGACACTTTTTATTTTATGCATAAAACTTTGAATTGGTCATGTCAGAGAGCAGACTATTTGTGTGAATAGCAGAAAGAGATTCTGGAATTAGCCTACAAGACTCTTGTATTAGCAGATACAAAAATCTGAATGGCTGTTTGAAACAGTTTGGTTTTCTTTCTTCATTTGCATTACGTGGCAGTCACACTACACTTTTTTTCCGTTGACTTCTATTCATACGCATGCAAAAATTTTTGTTGCATACGCATGCAAAAAGTTTTGTGAACTCTGACCTGTGAATTTGTATCACATGAAACCGTGTGACCAGTAGATATTTGATGCATCACGGCATGACCTCGTAGCTGAATTCAAAAACATCAATTTAAAACTTACATTGCTGCAGGAAGGAGTAGATTGTATGTTTTTACATTTTGGATTTTTTTTTGTTATGTGTAGAATTTAAGTCTTAAGATGCTGCAGAGTGTGATATCATATTATGACCGTTGCAGTGTCTGAAGAAATTTTGCATGCTTAGAGTCTAGCTTGTTGCGATTATATGCAAATATGCATATGATTCGGATCCACTTTACAGCTACTTGCCTTCCTCCAGCATTGTCTCTCTGTCTCTCCTTCTCTCTCACACACACAGCTAGAAGATGACATTGTAGCACGGCCAAATTACTTCACCACGATGAAGAATTTCGCCCTGCAGCAGCCGTCAGAGGAGTGGATGATTCTCGAATTCTCCCAGCTGGGCTTCATCGGTGAGTCTTACTCAAACTCAGACTGCAGACTGTCTTACACTGCTGTCGGTGTGTGTTAACCTCCCCCTTACAGTACAGCCAATCTCACACTGTATTTCATCCAAATAGAAAGATCCTTCTTGCTGTTATGAGCAGAAAACATAACAGACGTCAAACCTTATAAACCAAAGCTTGTTATGTCTCCAGAGTTGGATGAACTGTTGAGGTTGCTGATGAAAGAAATATCTCCAGAGCTTCATCTTTGAACGAGAACGTCATTTTGTCTCTTTGAAACTGAATTGTCACCAACTCTCATAAAGTTCACATTAGTTTCCACCGGAGCACTTTCCAAGAGTCGGGGTGACACAAAAGCCAGACCCAAACCTGACAGTCCTAGAACCAGGCTACACAAACAGAAGAGAAAATAATGAATTTATTCCAGCATTTCTTTTTAAATGATAACCGTTTTCACCATATATTTCCTATATATCAGTTTATCCAATAACAAAAATTTAATTGCATTCAAAATCACATACTGTCTAAGCAAATACTATGGTAAAGGATAGTGAAGTGCTCCACCTGTGCTTCAGAATCTCACTGGATGTACAGTGGTAGGTCATCTGGATATTTACTGTTTTGTGAATATAGGATGTAATATTGACAGCTAGTGGTTGAAAAGGTTACTGCAGTCCAGATTCAAAATATTAAAGAGCGTTGTTTCTCCCACCCCCTCCTCCTCAGACTCCACACTCACACAGGTTGCCATACATAACAAAGAACCCGTGACAATGCGGTGTAAGGTGATGCGTTCTTTTATCCGTGTTTAACATTGCTCTGGTCATAGAGCTTTTTAGATGGATGCTGAGGCTTTTAGGTTGGGTAGAATCTGTGATCTCAGACTCAGTTTCTTTGCTCGATTACATGGCTGCAACATGATTTGTTTTTTCCCAAATGGCAACTCTGAGTGTTGAAATACTATTCACTGTCACACAGTCACACAGTCACACAGACCAAAACAAAAACAGAAATTCCGACACGGAACACACATTTCAAAGTGAAATAACTGGTGGTGGTTTTTCAGAGAAACAAGTATGTGAAATTTTGCATGTTTTCATCTTTTATAAAAGATTAGTATCCACAATTGCCAAACAATTAAACATTGTAATTAAAAGGAAAGTTGATGTGGCACAGTGTTAAACATGCTTCTGTCCCAATTTTGGAGTGTGTTGCAGCCATGAAAATCAAAAAATACTGGTTAAATAAAGGTTAAAGAGAATAAACAGATATAATATTCTTGATTTTATGGCATTTCACAAAATGTCCCAACTTTTCTGGATTTGGGGTTGAAATAATAAACCTGGACTATTGATTTAAAAGGATTTTTGTTTTGATTTAAGGATTGTGTAGCAGAGCAGAAGCAGCAGTGTTACCATCATTTTGGTGCAGTTATTTTTTTAGCTGTGCTGCTCACATTGAATTAAAGTGACAGTGCATCCCCCATGGTCAAAATGGACATGGGTTGATACGAAAAAGATATAATTTCAGTATAAACGCTTATGAGTGTACTGTGTTTCATGCTTTTGACTTTCAGCACTGTGTAAAACAAAGAAAACACAACAAAAGCATAGCAAAACGACTGAAAGTATATATGTATTGTTATCACACAGGGTTCCCACGGGTCCTTGAAATCCTTGAAAGTTTGTGAATCTGAAAAAAAAAAAATTCAAGGCCCTGGAAAGTTTTTGAAAATGAACATACTTAGATACGGGTCCTTGAAAGTGCTTGAATTTATTTTGTCCATATTATTTTTTCATTTTATTCCCTCCGGGCCACTAATGTGTTATTTTGTCAACATTTGGTCTATGCATACTACCTTGCTTGATTTCCGTTAGTTAGGGTGACCATACATCCTCTTTTCCCCGGACATGTCCTCTTTTTGGACCTAAAAAAATGCATCTGGCCGGGATTTCTATCGTCCAAAATATCTGGGATTCTGCTTTTTATATTAAAGCCCTATGCTGGACTGTTTTCTTGATCCCGCTCCCGCTGAATATAATTTTTACGCAGCCGCTATCGCATGCGGTGTATGAGCGGCTATTCACTTTCACTTTCAATTTCAAGATCACACATACTCTGTATAAAGGGAGCACAGATATGAGCACATTAAATCCTCCAGCATGATTTGTCAGTCATCTCTTCTTACTCTTGTCTTGACCAACGATTAGTTAAATCTGATTCCTGCGTCTGGGATGCAGGGTTGCCAAATGCATTTTTTTTGCATGGAATTGGGCTAATTTTAAACTGTTGAGAAGGGTTGATTTTTCTCCCTTAGGTTAAATGTTTGAAATATTGCATGAATTACCTTTGACTGAAATGCTTGTATTGAAACATTTTGCACAAGGGTGACTGTAAAATATACATTTTAGGTATGGAAATGAAATATTTTGAGTTTTGATGTGGGATATGGTCATTGTGCTGCTTTGGGGGCTTTTTAATTATAATAATTAAGATTACAAAGAATTGCTTGCCAGAGATCCAAAGGACCATCACTTGGCCAGGTGCAGAGACGAATATTCTTCGGTTTTATGCAAAACAGAAATACGACAAATAGAATATCAGATCTCTGTCATATAAATACAAATGTAAAATGCAAAAATAAATGCAAAAAAATTTCATTTGAGACATGAAAACTGTAACAATAAATCTTACAAGGTAACGCAATGTAACCTTGCTTTCACTTGAAATGTGTCCCCACATTAAGTCCTTGAATTTGAGGGTATTGGACCTGGAAAGTCCTTGAAAAGTCCTTGAATTTGAAGTTAACCAAGGTGTGGGAACCCTGTATCACAATACGCTACACAGCATGTTATGTGGTTTAACATGTTTTATGGTTCTGTGATGTGAGTGTGAACACTATTGTCATGAGCTGGGTTTGATCACTTGTATTTTCCTCATATTTTTATTCCCCACTCCACTTATGCACTCGTGCTCAGCTGTTTGTGATTGCAATCAGCGTGAGTGAGTATTGACGTACACTCGTTTATCTTTGCTCTGATTTCTCTGCTATTTAGGTCACAGAACCAGGGTTTTCTATTCTTCACCAGATTATTGTTGGTCATTACCTGCCAGTGTTTTTTCCTAAGTCTAGTAAAAGTCTCAGCTTGTCATTTGTCCTGCCTATTCTCTGTTCAGATTGCTGCTGCAGTCTCCCTCCCTGACACCCGTCCAGTGTTTCTGAGACTGGCTTCTGGTGACTCTGCTCACATTTCTCTGCTGTTTGCCGCTTGTCGCCCCAGAACCTGTGGGCTGATTAGTCGCATGATTACTGACCCTTTGTCCTAAGCTAATTCTGACCTGTTCTGCGTCCACCAAGATGGTTGGTGACTGGCAGAGTGTTTAAGTTAATTTTTGGAGCCTTTTCCTCTCTTGGATTCTTTGTTCATTCACAATAGTGTATGTTGGTGAATGGCGATGCTTTATCTATTTCATCCCTAAGCCTAACTGGTCTAACTGCGTCTAAACTCTTGTGTAAAGTCAGTTGGGGTTCAATTAGAGAAACTGGAGTCTGAAACTCTTCCCTCTCCATATCAAACCTGTGAAGCTCATTTTGAAATGGCAGCCAAAATAATTGCTCTCTTATGATCTGTGTTTGATATGAAGGCTAATTATGTTGATGATGGTGATCAGTGCTGTGTCAAACTGGCTGAGGGCCTCCGGGGATGGCATGGGGAAAAGGATTGATTTTGAGAGCTCTCGGTTTAGAGAAGTGGTTATTCACTGCTGGGCCAATGAGTCGGCAAGTTAGTAGAGAAAATGTAGACGGCATGAACTCTATTACTGTATATCTGAACAACACCTGTATAAGACAGAACGTGATTAAATCAGGTGACGCAAGGATGACGTGACCTCAAAGCTCTAAGAAAAGGCCTGCTTCACTGCTTAGAAGAACCCCGGCACATAGAGACTGATCCTCACTTTACATTTTATGGATTTGTCTGTTGCTTTTATCCAAAGGTATCTAAAGGATTTGAATCCATGACCTTGGTGTTGCTAGTGCAGTGCTCTGCAGTTTAATCTGCTCTTCCGTCCCAATCGTCACATTTGTGTATCAACCTCTGTTATACATCTTTAAAAAAGTAAACTCACATATATATATTAGGGATGGGAGTTTCTAGACACCTTGCGTTTCGATTTGATTATGATTCAGAGGGGTCTGATGCAACGATAATGTGATTATCAATACATCTTGACGCATCTTTTATTCTGTACAAGATTTCTTTTATCCCAGTGTGTGACTACTTGGTACTTTAAAAACAAAGTATTTGTTTTGATTATAAATCATATTGTCAATTTCATTTCAAATTTATTTGTCTTTTTTTTTTTTTTATTTAATTACTTAAGTAGGCTACTTTTAAAATAATTTCAGATGAATAGTAAATCAAAACAGTTAAGATTTATAACCCACTAAATGTAACTTCAAAACATACATCTTGCCAAATATAAAGTAATAAAAGGGGGAAAAAGAAACGCACTACAAGCTATAAACCAAAAGTACTTACAGTATCTCAGAGTGCTTTAAGTATCTAAAAGCTCCCAGATAGGCGCAGTTATGGATGTTTCTCAGCGTTATTGCTGTTTGATTATTACTGATGATTGAAGACTGATAACTGATGATCTCCCACCTCTATTACACATTTCACATACATATGAACTGAAAATAAAGGTCTTTGAAAATTTTTAGTGTAGGATTTATTTTGAAACATTTTTCACTCAGAGATTCCTAGTAAATTTCACGAAAAAAAAAAAAACAGCAAGTAGCTCATTGAATTAAAGGGGTCATATGATGCAATTTCATGTTTTTCTTTGTCTTTGGAGTGTTACAAGCTGTTAGTGCATATGTAAGATATGTAAAGTTGCAAAGATTAAAGTCTCAAACCTAAAGAGATATTCTTTATAAAAGTTAAGACTCAGCCACGTCTTCCTAAAACGGCTCATTCAAACACGCCCCCACAGATCTACGTGACTGTGTGGGAATATCTGCATAACACTACCCAAATGTTTACGCAATATATATTCTCGCTGTAGTATTGTTGCAGCCACCGCCATGTCGTGGAGACGTGTGTTTTGTTGCGAAAGCCAAAGTACTTTGTTTGGCCTTCCAAATGAGTACACAACTAGAAATCAGTGGTTAAGTTATATTTACAACACATTTCAGAACAGTACAACGAAAATATTAGAGTGTGTGCAGCTCATTTTACAGAAGACTGTTTCCTGAACCTGTGCGCCGCTATAAAGTAGGGCAGTTCCAACTTTGCAAGGACAGTCTGGAGCTTCTGACTCACAGCCTGTAAGTACATTTTCATATTTAAAGAATTTGCTACTGACTATTCAAACACAAGTTTTGAGCAGTGTAGAGTAGTGTTTGTTGTTTGTCGTTTCTACAATCCCAAATGCAGGCATGGTGGATCAATGGATGCAACAATTGCTATATTTATAATGGGTTTTATTGTTTTTGTCTAGTCGCGCCAAAACACGGCATCACAACATTGTAAAGGGTGTAACATTTCCACCATACACTTAAATCCAAGTGGCCAATCACAGTGCACTGAATAGCTGGCTAATTACCGCGCTTTTCAGAAAGATGAGCTTTGTAAAAATCAGCACGTTTCAAGAAGGCAGGGCACAGATGAGCAACAATAATGTACAGTATGTTGAAAATAATGTGTTTTTTTTTTTTACTTCAAACCGTGTAAACATTGCATTACACCAAATTCACAAATAATGTTATTTTTAAAACATCATATGACACCTTTAAATGGAAAGTTATTTTTAAGTAATCCAATTAAATGGTCTCAAAGTGATATTACATGGTTCTCTGACAGAACTGATTTATTCAGTTTCATATATTTATTTGTCATGTCAACAAATTCTCAGACTGTACTAGCTAGCATACAAACTCTTACTAGCAGTAGCACATATTAGCATTACCAAGTCGTATTCAATGCTC
>JAHKKF010537724.1:0-45374 GCA_019740295.1 Labeo calbasu
TATATATATATACACCACGAGAGATTTTGTTACAAATTTTAAATTGTAAAATTATGACAGTGGTTACTTCTGCTGATGATACACAAGGCAACATTTTGAGCAATTTTGCTGGGTACTTGGGCACTTTTCCATTGAGAATGGGTAAATTTCTTTCTGGATAAATGAGATCGGTCGTGGGCCCTGTGTCTCAACTGGTTGCCCGTTGACGACAACATTGGCGAAAGTTGCCCCGTGTATCATCAGCCTAATTTTGATGATGTGCCATCCGAAACATATACTGGAAAAGCTGAAGCAGCCATTGGTTGCAATGAATACATATTTCCTGAGGTTATAGTTCTTCAAAACAGCTCATAAGTTCAATGAACTATAGAACAATGATAAAGTTATTTATATGTGGGCCCTTAAAAAGTTCTCCTTTAACTGTAAAACTTAATAATCATGTTTTGGCTCTTTAATATTTGTCTTTAATATGCTAAATACTAATTATACACTTATAAGTTTTGACCGTTATGCCAATAACTGATAACATCAGGGGGGTGTTACTGCTCTAACAAAGCAAAAGTGCTTCTGTGCTTATGTCAACACACACTATTCAACACAACTCTTTTCTTATGAGCTGATTAATTTTTAAAAAGATAACTTGAAATTGTTAGGATTGAATTGAGTTCAGCATAAAATAAACTGCTAAATGTCCAAATATCCATCACGTTTCACAATCTTACTGGTTTCCAACTGACTCATTAGTCTTGTTAGAACTTGCAAAAGCTTGAACCCAGCAGTTCGGCCCGTGACACATACCGGTGGAAATTCTCTTCCACCCCCTCTCTTTAAGACACACACTCACTCTTACTCTCTCTCTCTCAAATACTCAATCAAAGAGATTCTTTTATCCAAAGACATTTCACACAATGAGAGCTTATAATGAGATGAAGGTCTTAATAGTTGCAGTACAACAGATTTAGGGTGTGTAGCAATTGTATTGTGGCTCATGATGTTGTCTTCTTAATAAAGAGAACATACTCCATGCGTACAATAGAACTGTAATTGGAATTTGACTTGTTTGTGTATAGTAATTTGTGCACTGAGAAATAATACAGAACCATTTGTGTTTTTGCAGATGATTGCGGTGGTCATGGACATTTTCACAGACGTTGACATTTTTAAGGATCTAATAGAGGCTGGATTTAGAAAGAAAGTAGCTATATACATTATTATAGATACTGCAGCTATACAGCACTTTCTGCTTATGTGTGAGAGAGCCAACATGCACAGAGGACACCTCAATGTGAGTTGAAGACACATGCATTAATGTACTGTATTATATTATGTAATGTAATGTTTTGAGTTGAGTATGTATTTTGGGTGTGTTTATGTATGAATAACAATTTTTTATTTGTAGCATCTGCGGGTGCGATGCATCGGTGGTGCCGAATTCTATACACGCTCAGCTCAGAAGGTGCGTGGCTCGTTGAGTCAGAAATTCATGTTTGTGGATGGAGACCGTGCTGTGTCCGGATCATACAGGTTTGTATAGTGTGCTTGTAATTGTATATGTACATGTGCATGAAACTGTTTCTTAAATGCAACCCAGTCAGACTAGACTGCCAAGCATATATATATATATATATATTATTAGTAAAAGCTGCCTTGTAAATTGCAGTTCAATTCGGTATGGCCAAGAGAATGTCTCAAGAACCATAAACCAAACTCAAAGCAGGAATGGTCTTATCTAGACCAAAAGTTCACTAATTTTACCCAAACACCTGATAAAGAACATGAAAAAACATTCAATAAACAATGACAGATTAGAAGATTCTTTACATAACAAGGGCGTAACAGTAGTCAAACAATAATCATATCACAAGACAGGCCTATTAAACCAATCATATGGCATGAAATGCCAGAATGCATAAAGAAAAGGGAAGTGTGAACAGACGAAACAAGAACAAGAATGCTAGTGAGTGAGCTATTGTCACACGACTCAAAAACATGCCACTACCTCAAAAGTGTTGTTAGAGTTAACATAACTAGGATGTTTTGAGTTGCTAGTTTAAAATGTTTATGTGATTACGTTATTCATTTATGCACTTTTCTGACTTACGGCATCTTTATTACGTTTCAGTTTTACATGGACCGCTTCTCGTTTGGACCGCAACATCGTTACAGTCCTGACAGGACAGGCTGTTGAAACTTTTGACAAGGAGTTCCGCGAACTATACCTGAACTCTCGTGGGGTCAACCTTAGCAAAATCCCAATGGCGGACCCTCCGGAGCCTGACCCTGCCCCGATCGCCGTTCCCCCCCCTGTTAATGTAACTGTTGTAAGAAAACTAATTAACCCCAAATATGCATTAGTTAATATAGATGCAACAAGCAAAGCCTCTTCAGACAAGATTAGTGCCAAAAACAGCAACTCCAAGAATCCGATGGTCCAGCTTCCCAAGCCTCAACGGGAAATGGTTGATGAACCGCAAAAGCACCCAGGACTTGTAGGTCTGCTAAAGGCAGATCTTATTCCCTACTTGCCTACCTGGCCCGAACCAGACCCGCCCAGTGATGTTATTGGGTTTATTAATATCCGTGATACAAGCAGGCCAGCGCCGGTGCATTTAATGCGCTCACAAATGTTTGAAACATCTCAAGCGATCCGTTTTAAAGACCCTTTCACTGCTCCACCTGAGGAACCATTACCGGATAAGGCAGTTCTTCGTCCTAAAACAACACAGTTTTCTAAACCACATCCAAACGTTCAATCAAACACCCAAACTCAGCCAGAGACTGACTCTAGCAATGCCCATCAGGATACACCAGCCAGTGCACCCCATTCGCCAAGCTCACCAATCCAGCAAGAAGAACCCAATCCCAACTCTCCTTCACAAGAGCTGCAGTCCAACCCTGAATTAACAGAAGTCAAACAGGCTTCAGAAATGCCTATGCCTATGCCTATGCCTAAGCCACGCACCATTCAGTTGGTGGTTAACAGACCGGAAGGCTCTGAAGACCCAGAGATCACTTTAGTCCGAAGGGACCAAAACCAGACAAAGGATGCAAACATGGACGCTCGAGACAACGATGCCGACAGCACCGCTGTGACCTGTGCACATTCGTTAAAGGATAAAGATGAGAACTCGACAATGTCAGATGAATACTATGAATGTACTGACTCCGATAGCAGTGATAAGCTTCCCAACGGAAGGTTAACGGGTTCCGGTCGTGTCGGAGACCACAATGTTGGAGATGTGCTTAACGTGATGGCACGCTTTTCTCAATCCATGCTGGACTTGCGATCGGATGACATAGAGCAAAACACAGCTGAGAAAAATCTCCTGAACTTGCAGAACAGAGATAAAACAAAGGTAGGTTGGACTTTGATTTAGTGTGACTGAATGTGAAAGTGCTTTTTATCAGATTTGACGCTTCACTTTACCAGTCTATAAAGCTGGGAGTGTCTCAAGTAGATGAAAGGAAGCCAGGCGTGTGTGTTATGGAACGCACAAGGGCGTGCCGGTGTGCGTTCCGGGACTCTGTTGACATTTCCAGCACGCCTGAACCTGCTATAAGTGCTAAAACATATGTATGGGGGTAATGGCTGGGAGAGGGGCAAATTGCAAATGAAGCTGCGTATCAGAAGAGAGTCGGAAAATAGCATGTTATTCAGATCCTCATTTTGGTGGGATTTCCCAATGGAAAAAATGATGCACATGTGGCTATGACTAAAATGTTTGAGGTAAAGGTGTCGGGAAACTTTTGTCTAGGTATAAACAATATACCAGTCAGTATATGTATATAATTAAATGGTATCACTCCATATTGCGCATGTATTGTCTGTTATTGGATATTGCAGTTGTGCTTGCTCCCTTTCCCTATTACAAAATTATTTGCATTTAGATTTTGCTTCCTTAGAGCTATTTTTTTTATTTTTTAAAAAAGTTTAGCTACAAATTTGGGAAATTTCATTTTAATGTACAGTATAAATGTATGTTAAATTTAACTTGCCTAAATTTGCAGCATCTCTAATGACTGAGTTTTAATATTTCAATTTTCATGTATTTAAATAATTTGGTCACACTTTACAATAAGGTTTATTAGTTAACATGAGTTAACTACATGAACTAAGAATGAACAATACTTCTTCAGCATTTACTAATGCATTATTAAAATCAAAAGTTTGTTAACATTAGTTAATGCATTTTTAATTAACATGAACAAACAATGAACGAACAATGAAAATACATTTATTACACTATTTATTAATCTTTGTTAAAGGAGAAGTTCACTTCCAGAACAAAAATTTACATATAATGTACTAACCCCCTTGTCATCCAAGATGTTCATGTCTTTCTTTCTTCAGTCGTAAAGAAATTATGTTTTTTGAGGAAAACATTTCAGGATTTTTCTCCATATACTGCACATTAATGGTGCCCCCGAATTTGAACTTCCAAAATGCAGTTTAAATGCAGCTTCAAACGGCTCTAAGTGATCCCAGCCAAGGAAGAAGGGTCTTATCTAACGAAATGATTGGTTATTTTCTAAAAATTACAATTTTTATACTTTTTAACCTCAAACGCACGTCTTGTCTAGATCTGACTGAATTTTTACAGTCATGACAGTTAGGGTATGTCAAAAAACTTCTGTCTCATTTTCTCCTCCAACTTCAAAATCGTCCTACATCGCTGTTTTACCTTTTTTTTGTAAAGGGTGTTTTATCTTCTTTGCATGTTCATTTTGTAAACACTGGGTCAGTACTTCTGCAGCAATGTTGTACGATTTTAAAGTTGGAGGACAGCATGAGATGGGAGTTTTTCGACATACCTGTCTTGAACCAGATTACACAGAGTTCAGGCAGACCTAGACAAGATGAGCGTTTGAGGTTTTTCTTTTTCTTTTTTTTTTTTAGAAAATAACCGACCGTTTCGCTAGATAAGACCCTTCTTCCTTGGCTGGGATCATTAAGAGCCCGTTTGAAGCTGCTTTTAAACTGCCTTTTGGAAGTTCAAAATTAGGGGCACCATTGAAGTCCACTATATGGAGAACATTCCTGAAACGTTTTCCTCAAGAAACATAATTTCTTTACGACTAAAGAAATCTTACTTTTCCTATACTATTTCCATCATGTCTAATGTTTTAATAAAATGCTTCAGTTAAATATGATGTGTTAATATTTATTTGGGCATAAAGCTACCCTGCTTAATGTTGTAGCTGGTTTTTGTGTGGTTGCTGATGTACAATAGTGTAGTCCAGTCTTGTTTAGATCTGGTAGACCAGCAACAACCCAGCTACCAAAAACCAGCTCAACCACTTTAAGCTGGTATGACCCCATTTTCTATAGGTATAGGCTTAACAGGTGACAAAGCTTGTACATAAGATGACATAGCACTGAATTTTTGCAGCACTAGCGGATACGGCAGCTGGAGCGTGTGTGTAGTACCTGGGTAGAGTGCCCTGCTGATCATGCCAGGTAGGATGATGAAGATCATGGGAAGCATCTTGAGATAGCTGGCAAAGATTGACGCCCCTTTGGCGTGACTCAGATTCTTGGCTGACAGAGACCTCTGCACGATTACCTGCCAAGTTACAGATCAACCAATGTTACTTCTCTGAATTCATATTGAAATATTCATTAGAACAGTTTGATGAAACATTTGAAATCATGCCTGAAGGTGTTTTATCCTTTTTCTTTCTCATATACACCTTCCTCCTTTTCAGCTTCACCAGATGGTCGCCAGGTCACCTGGTCGAGACCCTTATGGCCGGGCCAAAGTGGTGATTGCTAAACCTGGAGTTTTCCATAGACCTCCTAAAAGCAGCGCCCATGTGATCGGGGGCTACAGGTACTGGCAGGGGAAAGCGTATGCTGACCTCCCCTTAAATGGAACGGGCCAACAAAACCTAAACCGCTCCGGCCGGTCCCCTAGAAGACAAAACCCTGCCTGTCCAACAGAGGGACGGCAAACCGGCCAAACACACGCTCAACGGCTCATGCACTCTCAATCTCTCTCTCCCGCTCATCGGGACTCCCAAACAAAGTCTCCATCTCCTCGTAGACGGGTCGAGACTCGTACGCCATTAGGAATCTCTTTATCTAAGCTTGCCGGCTGCAGACACCTCAGGGGGAAGGTTCCAGTGAACATGTCTGGTTTTGCTTTGGGGGATAAATTGTTGACACAGAGGCACAATAAGAATTAACTAATTTATGGTGGCTTTTTTTTTTTTTTTTTAAATAAGCAACAACTTTGTATTGAGTACAAAGGCATGAATGTGCAATTATGTAGCCCACCAGTCTCCACCGATAAAGACATTTCAACTGGAGTTCAACTGGAACTGACACGAGTGGCAAACAAACACTGAATTTTTCTGGACCTTGGCAAAGAAACTCTTTACAAACAGCCTTACTCTTTATTGACATGCCTTTATTGAGTAATCTGGACTAGTGCAAGAATTTGGTGGTGGATTTGCGACCATGGTGATGGCGATTTCACTATCAACCCTGTTGCTGACTAATTATTGTCTCAGCTTGTGGGAAAAGGACATTGAAAAGGTTAAAGTGCGGTACAAACTGACATTAAATTATTTTATAGTCTGCAGTTGTCCCTGTTTTTATCAGAGGAGATCAGACTGTTTCAAGGCCTGTTCACACCAAGACAAATGTTTGTTGCGATAGAACATTTGTGAGCCTGGACCATAAAACCAGTCATAAGGGTAAAGCTGAATCTGAAAGCTGAATAAATAAGCTTTCCACTGAAGTATGGCTGAGATACAACTATTTGAAAAAATCTATATATTGAGAAAATCACCTTTAAAGTTGTCCAAATGAAGTACTGAGCAATGCATATTACTAATCAAAAATTAGGTTTTGTTATATTTACGGTAGAATATTTACAAAATATGTTCATGGGGCATGATCTTTACTTGATATCCCAAAGATTTTTGGCATAAAAGAAAAATTGGTAATTTTGACCCATACAATGTATTGTTGGGTATTGCTGCAAATACACTCGTGCTACTTATGACTGGTTTTGTGGTCCAGGGTTACATTTTTGTTCGAATGAATGGCTGTTAATGCATTTCGTTAGACTGATACAAACTTTGCATGCTGTCAGTGTGACAGATTTCATTCTATATGGAGAAGCGTTTTAATCTCTTTTCGCATTGCAAAAAAAAAGGTCTACCAATAAGATTAGCACTTTGGGTCACATTCCCAGAGCTGCTGCTGTTATATGAAATTTAATTTTGGTGCTTGCAAACTTTATATTTTGAATAGGAAAAAAGCTGGGTATTTCAGTTTTTCCATAAACGCCACCTAGTGTCAGAAAATGAATTTTTATTTTTATTTTTTTCCTGCCGATCATTGTTGGTGTGAACAGGCCTTCAGAACTAGCCTTTGAGTTGGAGTCAAGACCCACAAGACCTGGACCTAAACTCAGACCAAGACCTGTCCGTTTTAACAAACTCAAACTTTTTCAGAAAAACACTGTATTTTTTGCAGCACTGAGCCACTTTGTGCAGTGTTGAATTGACTGTGGTCATTACTGAGACCCTTAGCTAAGACCAAGACCAAGTTTTGAGCCCCCAACCAGAGGATCCAAGTAATAAGACACAGACCAAACCCACATTTATTGGGTCTTGAGGGGACTCCAACTCTGTCAGTATTTCCAGGAGTTTAATAATTTACTCTTTCTGTAATTTGTTTTGTTTATTGCTTGGTAATGAGGTTATAAGAATGTAATATAAGAATGTTGTTGTTGTTTTTTAAGATGTGCAGTGTACTTTCAAGAAGGAAAGTGTTACAATCTTCTATAATATTTCCACTCTTAGCTTTTTATAAACAAGTTAGCAAAAAATCAATGCATTTTAAAGATGCTAGTCTGCATACAACGATTCTCACAGCTTCTGTGAGAATATACTTGAATCATCTGGAGATGTTTTAGTGACGCAGGACTCAATATAGACTTTAGTTGATGCAAATCAGCTTCATTATCATTTGCATCCAATTGCAAGGGTCTACTTTGAATTAGATCTTGGATTAGACTTGGTAGATATTTTTCCTAATAGCCTACACCTCTTTGAAACTGCAGTCTTTGAGGTATCAAGTGATATGTTAAATATCTTCTAGTAGAATGCAACTCATCATGGAAAATACATTTGCAATACTGTCCTCTAGGCAAGGCTTTTTACATCGTGTTGTGAGAACCAGGGTAGCCTCATTGTCTGTCAGGGTACCATACCTGATCGGTGCACCAGTACCATGTTGCAAGAATGGTTAATCCCAGTGTCATGCCTGGCCAGGGTAGGTCTCCATGCACAGGGTCCCTGAACAGGTGCATGGCATCAGGCCTGGGCAGGTGACATGTTGTGTTTGGGATGATCTTAGACGGCACAGCTTGCAAATACACGCTCTCCAGGTTACTGTAGCCTCCAATCTTGTTGAATGCTGTAACGTGTATATAAATACATATCAGCTAAATCTTCTACTTTCTGGGTAACATGTAGAGGTTTAGCATTAATTGTTTTTTGTAGTAGCATCAAAATGACATGCTGTCAAAATGGAATGTAAATTTTGAATTGATTCCAATTAAAATATTTAAATTTCTTTAACTTGTATAAACTTGTGTGTGTCCAATTTTCAAATTCATTTTCATTTTCCTAAAAACATTTAGAGATGACTTTCGGTAAACTGCTAAAGACATTTATGGGATTTCCCCATTTCCACACCTCCATACTAACCAGCTTTGCAGGTTTTAATGTGTCCTAACCAGATGTGATGTGATTTAAAACCTTAAAAGACTTTTTTTTTTTTCTCTCTCTCTGCACTGAATAGCTATGTTACAGGACACTTCCTGTTGTCTGGTTTCTATTTTTGTGACAGCCACAGTGAAATCTGCTCCACATTATACCAAATATGTTATTTTTGCCTGTTTTCACTTTTGCTGAGGAAAGACAAATTCCAGATGATGAATTCCATAAAAAGCCGAAAGTTCGACCCTAATCTGAATAGTGCCATGAATGCATGTGTTTTGATCAAAGCTTATTCGCACTGAATATTCGCATTTGGTGAGTACTCTAAATTTTATGCATTTATGCAAGAACTATTGTTTTAATATGTGTATGTTTAATTTGTGTTCCAAGAGGGGAAAAAAACGGCAGTCATTATTGATTTATACATATATTTGAACAATATCTATTTAGGAAATAGATAAATAATTAAATCAACTCATTTTATTATGATCAATATGAAATTTTACAATATGTATAATGTTTCTGCCTATATCAGCAGACCACCAAAGGTAAGATTTAGGATTTCATGTTGCATTTAGGATTTTGATGCTGAAAATATGACATTTCTTTACATGCAATGTATGACTGAATGTGAATCTGGAGAAAATGCCTGCCCAACATGTTCTCTTACAGCTGCCATCTGTCTTCAGCAGTTTCAAGATGTACTTGCTTCCCCAGTGACAGCTGACATGAAATCACTGCCAGAGGAATAAAAGACGAGGCCTGAGACTGACTGACCTGTAATGGTGAGGATGACCGCTCCAATGATCATGATGAAGGTCTGAAGAGTGTCGGTGTAGATTACAGCAGCCAAGCCACCTGGAGAGATAGAAGACTAAGTGGGTATTGCTCAATTCTCTCATGATGGTTTAATGTGATATGAGTCATCGGGGTCAAGTCTGAAATAGTGCTTGTAGACAGAGGAGTGAATACAGTGACAGCAGAGCGGCGGATTCAAGTAATCATGTAATTATGCTGGAATCAGTCACGTAAACCGTAATTACTCCTGCCAAAATTAACTGATATTGAACCACTGGGCTTCGGTGAGAAAGTTTAAATAAGTAATCATTTAGCAGCAGCTTTTATTTCCAAACAATCGATGGTACTACCCAAACCTATGGTTAAGTAGCTCGCTCGAGGACTCTTCTAGTGTATAATTTACACTATCCACAACTCCAACCAGGAACATTCCTGTTTCGAGCCCTGAGCTTTAACCATTACACCACCCCATCCAGTTTTTCAGCATTACAGTGCAAACAAAAGCTTCTTTAAGACCACAATCGATTTTTGCATCTGCTCGCTCAGCTATAAATCTGTGTGTGACATCAAAAGCTGTGCTTTTGTGTGGCTGGACAAGGAGCTTGTTTACCGCAAATACTAATTATAAAAACTGCTCACTACTGAAAAATGTAGCGGTACCACTTTACAAGAGCTATCATGAACACTTATTAAACTATTTTAATGTTAAGTTACAAATGCATTGCACATTGAACAAAATATATTGTTCATTGTTGATTCATCTATTTTTTTTTATGAACAAACATGCTCATTTTAAGAGCTTGATTAGCTTACAAGTGCGTTAGTGTATGTGACACTGAACCACAAAACCAGTCATAAGTAGCATAGATATATCTGTAGCAATAGCCAACAAAACATTTTATGGGTAAAAATGATCGATAATTAGGATACTAAGTAATTTGTAAATTTCCTATTGTAAATATATCAAAACTTAATTTTTGATAAGTAATATGCATTGCCAAAAACTTCATTTGGACAACTTTAAAGGTGGTTTTCTCAAAATGTAGATTTTTTTTTTGCACCCTTAGATTTCAGATCTCTGCCAAATAGTGTCCTGTCCTAACAAACCATACATCAATGTAAAGCCTATTTATTTTAAAAAAATGACAATTATGACTGGTTTTGTGGTCTAGGGTCACATATATGAAAATCACACATTTCACACAAATATTTTTCAACTGTTTTCAACATTATTAAAAATAAATAATGTACCCTAAGCATATTAGAATGATTTCTGAAGGATCATGTGACACTGAAGACTGGAGTAATGATGCTGAAAATTCAGCTTTGCCATCAGAGGAATAAAGTACAATTTAAAATATAGCAAAAATGAAAACACTTGTAATAATATTCCACAAAAATACTGTTTTACTGTATGTTTTATCAAATTAATGCTGGTGAGCATATAAAAGATCAAAAACTTACTAACCCCAAACTTTTATAAAGTGTGTATATATACAAAATACATGCACATACAAACCTGCAATAGTGTAGAGGGCAGTGACGACCAGCATGAGCACTGTGGACAGGTAGAGATTCCAGCCCAAACAAACCTGGACAAACAAAGCTCCAGAGTACAGATCCGTCTGTAAACGAGAGAAATTTGGGATCAGGTTGCTGTGTTCAGTTATACTGTATTTGAGTATCAAACTGCATGTTTTGTCACCAATTTGTTTCTCCTAAAATTACTTGGAGTGCAGAAATATAGTTAGGAGTACATACACTCTTAAAAATAAAGGTTCTTTATTGGCATCAATGGTTCTATAAAGAAGCTTGAACATCCATGGAAACTTTCAAATGCAGAAAAGGCTCTTTATAGTTGAAAAAGGTTTTACTGTAAAGTTTGTTTTTCCCACTGGTTCTTTTATGAACTGCTCACTAAAAGGTTCTTTTGGGATCTATGGTTCTAAGGTTCTATGGCATCACTGCAAAAACACAACTTCGGAATCTTTATTTTAAAAGTGTGTAAATTATTGTTGGCAATAAAGCTTAAAAGATTAGTTCACTTCCAGAACAAAACATTACAGATAATGTACTCACCCCTCGTCATCCAAGATGTTCATGTCTTTCTTTCTTCAGTCGTAAAGAAATTGTTTTTTGAGAAAAACATTTCGCGATTTCTCTCCATGTAATGGACTTCTATGGTGCCCCCAAATCTGAACTTCCAAAATGCAGTTTAAATGCAGCATCAAAGGGCTCTAAACGATCCCAGCCGAGGAAGAAGGGTCTTAACTTTTTAGTGAAACTATCATTATTACTATCGCTATTATTAAAAAAAATTACAATTTATATACTTTTTAACCTCAGATGCTTATCTTGTCTAGCACTGTGACCGGAAGACCGGAAAAAAACTGATGGTGCGTTCAAGTCACGCCAGATAGATAATACTGGCTGTGTCCGAAAGCTCTAAAATGCCTTCGGAGGCAGCATTCCAAGGCAGGAAGGCATCAAGGCACGTCCGAATTCAAATTCTGTTTCACTTCCTGTCTCCGGAGGTACCTTCTTCTGATCGAATTCTGAAGGCAGCAAAGATGTATCTTTCGCTGCCTTCGATTTCCCACAATTCTGTGCGTGTGCGTCATATAGGCTATATAAATAAACATATTCTGGTGAAATTAGACTTATTACTTTATATAATAGATGAGATCTTGACCATGGTACGCTTTATAAATCGTAATAGTGCAAAAGCATAATAAATAATATTGTTTGTAATAATAGTATGTTTAAAAAAAAATGTTAAAAGGGTTCAAATGAGTAGTAAAAAAGAATAATATTTACAATATACTACCAATAATAACGAAACAGCCACTAATAACAATGACCTGTTCTGCAATATTACTTGCATCAGTGCTTTTATTTTTTTAAGCAAAAAGTAGCTGCCATTCTCAGTCGTCTTCTCCGACGCACAGACCTTCGGTGGATTTATGACATCGAGGTCTTTATGTATTATTAAAGCATTTATACATAACTGTACAAGATCGTTTTTCTCCAAAATCTACAACTTAACCGTTAGGTAACCTAGCAACGGCGTCACGTTCCGCTGCCTCTGAAGCCCGTCCGAAACTGTTCCCGGAGTTGCCTTCGCAGCCTTTGAAGTCAATGCCTGATAAGGCAGCAAGTCGGCTGACTAGTCTTTCGGACGCAAAAAACATAATTACTTTACGACTGAAGAAAGAAAGACAGGGACATCTTGGATGACAAGAGGGTGAGTAGCCTGCATTATCTGTACATTTTTGTTCTGGAGGTGAACTAATCCTATAAATCAATTGGTCTTTGAAGAAACTGATAAGACATATCTGAGGTCTGACTTTTATTACTACACTTTGGTACACACTCACTAAAAAAGCACAAGGTGGTTCATTGTCTCGTGATCATAAGGGAATCACTTTAAGTGCTATATAGCTCCTATCTTTACAGGTACTATACTTTATTATAGTATTCTATAATAAAGGTTCTTTATTTGCATTGATGGTTTCATGAAGAACCTTGAACATCCACGGAACCTTTCAAATGCAGAAAAGGTTCTTTATTGTGGAAAAAAGTTCTTTAGATTTTTTTTTTTTTTTTTAGATTTTTTTTTTACAACTGTTCACTAAAAGATTCTTTGGGGAACCAAAATGGTTCTTCTATGGCATCACTGCAAAAACAACTCTTTGGAGCCTTTATTTTTAAGAGTGTTTAGCGAGTTAGAGAAACTTTAAAGAACTATACAGGTTTTTTGTATGGCAGTGGTGCTATATAGCACCTCAGCCACCCCAAAGAACTGCTGAAGAACCAGTTTTCTGTGTATCTTGTCAAATCTAAGCACAGTTTGTTAATATGGCTCCTGAAACTAGAGAGAAGATGTGAGATTACTTGTTGAGTCTCGTTGAAGAGGAAAATCGTCAAAAAGCAAAAGTCTCAACTTGCTCTCTAATGTAGCTCTGTGCTGTCTATGATAAACGGTTGAAATATTAAAAAGATCTTATTTGTTATGATCTTTTTTTTCCCCCATGGCAAGTGCTAATTCCAGGATTAGGCCATAGTTCAATTAGGACATTAAAGTAATTTTTATAAACATATTTATAAAAAAAAAACATTACTGGTGTGCATCTCGAGACAAAAAAAGGGCACTGATATATTTCAAGAACAATCAGTGCAAGTCTCTAGTGTTTGTTAACATTAGTTAATCCACTGTGAGCTAACGTGAACAATGAATGACTGTATTTTTATTAACTAACATTAACAAAGATTAATAAATAGTGTAATAAATTTATTGTTCATTGTTCATTTATGTTAGTTAATACATGACATCTTATAGTAGTTACCGAAATATCTTACTGACACCAAACTTTTATACGGTAGTTTTATTACTTTTATACCAAACAATGTTGTTTTGTTTTGTTTTGTGCTTTAAGTGCCAAAGTTTAATACCTGGCATTAACGGTTGGTTAGTAAGCCAATGAGGCAGCATGAGAATTTGTGTATGAGTGTTTTTGATGTGTGTGTGTGTGTGCAGTGAAAAACAGATGTTGAAACACAGCTAAACTACATTCTCTTTCACAACTTTAAATGTCTTCGGTACAGAAACATGCCAGCACAGCAATACAGGACTCAGTAATGAAGTCTTTGTAGATTAATGTTTGACTTTTAGCTTTGTGAGAATGTGTGAAAGAAACTAAGAAGAAAAAAAACACTGTATGACTGTATGTGTGTGTTCATGCTCACTGAGATCTTGGTAAACACAGACAGCATCAGACTGAGAGCTGACAAGTACATGCGAATTCGTTCTCCTCCAAACCGCCGACCCAGATATTCTGGCATTGTGACGATCTGTGAAAGAGAGAGAGACAGGAAGTGCAGAGGGAATGGCACGGACTAAGCAAATGAATAGGCAAATCTGGGAAAGTAGCACATGTGGTGAGTCTGCGTGTGAGAGAATGAGACTGTGAGTCTATGCTGCATGTGGCGGCGTTAAACATAAGTTCGTAATTATTAATTCACATGCTTAATAGCTCACTTGGCACGTCTGTATAAGCTGTGGTTTGGTGTACATCTAAGACTCACCCCAGAAGACACATAAACTGGGACAAAGATCCAGGCAAGAGCCAACAGGACATAAGTTGCCTAATAAACAGAGAAAGTATCACCGCACTGCAGAAAATCATTTTGGTTTATACATTTAAACAACCTAAAAATAAGATGAAGCAAATTAGATTTTTGCTTTGAATACAGAAGCCCTAAAAAGTATTTAGAAAATTAAGACACATTTATATTCCAGCTATAATATATTATTAAATTTTACAAGATGCTTCGCTTGTAAAGTGTATTTGTTGTGTTTTTCTTTATACTTACACTTATTTGAACCTCAGTATGCAAATAGTCACTGCAAGCAGTCATAAAACTTTATTTTATTTGTGTCTCTGCAGCTAATTTTGAACAAAATAAGAGGGAACATAAAACATAATAGATGGGAATTATTAAATTTCTTTACAGGAAATTTACTGTGTAACTATACTTTTTAGGTCTGCTGTATCATGAATATAAATACAGTTGAAGTCAAAAGTTTACAAACACCTTGCAGAATCTACAAAATGTTATTTTACCAAAATAAGAGAGATTATACACAATGCATGTTATTTTTTTAGTACTGACCTGAAAAAGATGTTTCACATAAAAAATGGTTGCATACAGTCCACAAGAGAAAATAATAGTAGACTTTATAAAAATGACCCTGTTCAAAAGTTTACATACGCTTGATTCTTAATACTGTGTTGTTACCTGAATGATTCACAGCTGCTTTTATTTTATATTTTATTTTATTTTTAGTGATAGATGTTCATGAGTCCCTTGTTTGTCCTGAACAGTTAAACTGCCTGCTGCTCTTCAGAAAAATCCTTCAGGTCCCACAAATTGGTTTTTCAGCATTTTTGTGTATTTGAATCCTTTCCAACAACGGCTGTATAATTTTGAGATCCATCTTGTCACACTGAGGACAACTGAGGGACTCATATGCAACTATGTTAATTATTGCAATATGCAAAATGCTAATTATTTTACCAAAATAAGAGGGATCATACAAAATGCATGTTATTTTTTTATCCCTTGTTTGTCTCCTTCAGAAGATTCAAATGCTCACTGATGCTCCAGAAGGAACCACGATGCATTAAGTTGCATAAAACTTTTTGAATTTAAAGATCAGGATAAATTTAACTTGTTTTGTCTCCTGGGAAACATGTAAGTATCTTCTGTAGCTTCTGAAGGACAGTATTAAATAAAAAAAAAGATATTTAGGCAAAATAAGAAAAATGCACACATCTTCATTCTGTTCAAAAGTTTTCACTTTGGCTCTGGTTTCTTTCTGGAGTATCAGAGCATTTGAACCTTCTGTAATAGTTGCATATGAGTCCCTCAGTTGTCCTCTATGTAAATAGATGGATCTCAAAATCAGTCATTGCTGGAAAGGGTTCAAATACACAAAAATGCTGAAAAAAACAAAGAATCTGTGGGATCTGAAGGATAAACAAGGGACTCATAAATAACTATCAAAACAAACATTTTTTAATGTGAAGCTTATTCAGGTCAGTACAAAATAAAAAATAACATGCATTTTGTATGATCCTTCTTATTTTGGTAAAATATTTAACATTTTGCAGATTCTGCAAGGTGTATGTAAACTTTTGACTTTAACTGTATGTTTAAATAATTTCCACCTACTTCAGCTTTAAAAAAAAAGTTCAGTTGCTGCCTTAAATTTTCAAGTATAATCAAATTGGAAGTCATTTCATCTTGAATTATCTTAAACTAACTTACATCATTTTTGCTCTAAATTTTGTTAAATGTATAAATGTTTTTGTTGTTATTTAATTGTTTTTTTTTTTTTTTTAACTTCACTTACACATACCTTTATAAATTTAGACAAGTACATGTAAAGTACATGTAAGTACTATTCAAGACACATTGAAAAACAATTTTCGGGTCGAATTTATATAGCACTTTTGTTCTTCAGGTTCATTTATCTTTTTTAAGGATTTAAGAACTGACAGATTAGACAAAGGATTAACAGAAAGCACTGTCAGTCTAGACAAAAAGTAAGAATAGGATTTTCAGCACCCATAATTCCTGTTTTTACGACCGAAGCTGGTCCTCTTTCTCCCCCTAGTGTTGATAAAGTACACATGCATTTATATGTAGTTTTATTAGTGTTTGACGTAATGCTCAATAACAAATTATGACTACTACATTTTCCGTACTTATTTAAAATAAATGCAAGAGGGATTAAAAATGACGTCACTCACATTCCATTCGAATCCGGCTACTGCGATCCCTCCTGCTGCTCCCGTCCCAGCCAGACCAATGAACAATCCTGAACCCTCACTGCTGGCAAACAGAGATGCACCAATCTGCATCCATTCATGCCACATATTAGTGCAGTTCACAGACTGGACTCTTCATAAAACAACTACATAAAACAACTAGATTTACAACAGTCAAACTTCATTTCTGCAGGCTAGTTGACATGACACATCAGCCACTGTGACATGCAGGCTGAACTATTCTCGTCAACATTGTTTTAATTATTGTATAATTATTACACATGTTTAATATGTATAATAAGTATATACAAGCTTAAATTTGTATGACCTCATTTGTTTTTGTGGCCGTTTTAATTGAGACTGCATGGAATTTTAATCCTATTAAAAATATTTGTCATTCTAGACTAATCAAAGAAATTGCAAAAAAAGAACACTTTAAGAAATTGTGACTTGTAGCACCTAAATGTTTCTTCCTTGCGTGTCTGAAAACCACTAGTTAAAATTTTTTTGTGCTTTAGTGGAAGCTGGAAATTTTTATGGTTTGATTTTTGGACCCTAACATATACATTTTGACTTAATTTGGATGTTGAAAATAAGTATGGACATATTATTGTTTTTCTATTACCTATTTAAAAAACATTAAAATTACTACCTAAAATTAAAGTTTTTAATTTTAGGTAGAAATTTGTTTTTAATAAAAGAACACAAGCATTTAAATTTTTTTTGGAATGTTTACATTACATTAATTTGTTTGAATAAAAATTGGCAATAAAATTACAAGTAATTTTTGTTGTTGTTATTTTATCTGCTCATTATTAGGCTATTTTTAGGCTTTAATCATAATAAACCAAGGGAATTTTTTTTTTTTTTAAATAGGAGCAGATAAAAGTACAAATAATCTGTTGATTTAAAAAAATATCTATTATTTGTAATTTTATCTGCTCATTATCAGGCTTTAATCGTATTAAACTGAGGTAAAAAAAAAAAAAGTCAGTTTGAATTACATTTTCATTAATTTGTTCAAATTAAAATTAGCAGATAAAACAACATTCATTCATACATACATACATACATACATACACACACACGCACACCATTAACCATAATAAACCGAGGTAAAATGTGTTTGTTTTTTTTTTATAGTTTTTTTTAATTGAATTAAAATACTTTTTTTTTTTTTTTAATTTAAGTAATTTTGTCTGCACATTATCAAACTAGGTAAAAATAGTAAAAAAAAAAAAAAGTTCGAAGTACATTTTTATTCATCTTGTAAAATAAAAGTTAGTAGACAAAATGTGTTTTGTTTTTTTATTTAAAAAAAAAAAAAAGAAAAAAAGATTATTTTATCCACTCTTTATCAGGCTATTGTTAGGCTTTAACCATAGTAAATCAAGGTAAAATTTTGTATTTTTTATTATTGAATTTTTATTTTTTATTTTTTATTAAAACTGATTATTTCTGCTCATTATCGGGGTATTTTTAGGCTTTAACTACAGGTAAACTGTTTTTATTTATTTATTTATTTTTAAGTTTTTAAAAAATCTTTTTATTAAAAAAAAGATTCTTTGCAATGTTAGAATCATTATTAGACTTTAATAATAGAAAAACTGAGCTTAAAAAAAAAGAAAAAAGTTTAAGAATTGCTTAAATTGGGTCAGTTTACATTAATGATCACTTACCGGCCACCACGCCATGTCTCTGCCAGCCAGAAAATATCCACTTAGTGTGTTTCGGCTCACTCTGCAAGATGACTGAAGCACACACACATAAAACAATTCAATTTATGCAAAATTTGAATGGAGTTTTACTTCTTACTCTAACATCATGGATAATGTCCAATACTGTCCAATTTTAAATAAAGTTTCTATTCCCACAGTTTGCATTCACATGTTCTTATACAAAATTGAGATATATATTTAAAAAAATATATATACAAACACTGTAAGATCAGAAAATTATTAAACTATTATTTAAATAATAATTATCCACTAATGTGCCTCACCCATATTCCAACTGCGACGTTCAATAAAAAATACGCTCCGATTACAATGATATCAGATACGCTGAAAGACTGGGAAAGGGCGAAAAATTTTGTGGTAGAGTTAGACGCCATGTCCTGCCTTCACACACACCACACACAGACTAAGACAACAAGACAAGGAGGACAGAAAGACACGAGGCGTTCCGGTCAGTCAGCTCTCTGTGTGTGAATTGATCATTAAACACATCAGTTTAATGAAGCAAACTTGCACCTACATGAAAACAACAAGGCAGATGAAACACATCCTTAAAGACACACAAACCCTGCTGCTTGCTGTGAGTTTAGAGATGTACACACGCACCTGCACATAGACAACAAACACCCATGACTACACACACATACGCATGCATACATACATACATGCTTAATCGTATAATCAGAGCATTTAGTCGTGTGATCTAACTAAGCTAATGTGACTGACAGAGTCTAACAAACATCCCTAGACACACTTAACAAGGTGAATCATTTACTTAAACACCCAGTGGTGCTACCCATTAACACACGCACATGCACTAACCATTAGCATCAATCTTACACATGGACATAAGTATACTCACTAGCGATACCTTTAGTGTTAACCGGGGTCACCGTTCACGTCGGCTGCACTTTACTTTACATTTATATTAATTTCTTGGAAATACAACACTATTCACTCCAATGTTGGTAATTAATCTTTTGAGTAATTTCATTTTAATGCATTTTAATTCAGTAAGCTCTTTAGTTCATACCGAGAAATACAGTTTGATGAATAAATAATGTCTTTGGCTGTTTCTAGAGTATTTCTTTCCAGTATATTGTGTTACTTTGTGATTATGATGCCGTACATTATATTTTGTCTCCCATTGCAAGATATTTATTATTTTGATGATTTCTTTTATACACTAAAGGTTTTTGAAAAAAGTCTCTTATGCTCACCAAGGCTGCATTTATTTGATCAAAAAGACAGTAAAATAGTAATATTGTGTTATATCATTGCAAATAAACGGTTTTTATTTTAATGCATCTTGTATTAATAATATTTAACAGAAAGTTGAAAAGGACCACATTTATTTTAAATACAAATGTTTTGTAATAATGTGAAAGTTTTATTGTCAGTTTTGGTCAGTTTAATGCATCCTTGCTGAAGTAAAAAGTATTAAAAAACTCTTAATCCATAAAAGTATTAATTAAAAAAAAACAAAAACTCATCCTTGCTGAATAAAAGTATTGCTTTCCTAAAAAAAGTACTAATTTCTTTCAATAAATAAATAAATAAATAAAATAATTAATTAAATTAAATAAAAAATGTAATGCACCTTTGCAGAGAAAAATAATTACTTTAAAAAAAAAAAAAAACTTAATGCAGCCTTGCTGAATAAATGTATTAATTTCTTTCAAAAAAAGTACTCCATCTTTGCTGAATAAAAGTGTTTTTTCAAAAAGGAAAAAAAAAAACAATGCATCCTTGCTAAATAAAATTATTCATTTCTTTAAAAACAAAACAAAACAACTCTTGATGCATCCTTGCTGAATAAAAATATTAATGTCTTAAAAAAAAAAAAAACGTAATGCATCTTTGCTGAATAAAAGTATTTTTTTTTCAAAAAGGAAAAAAAACAATGCATCCTTGCTAAATAAAATTATTAATTTCTTTAAAAAAGCAGCTCTTAATGCGTCCTTGGTGAATAAAAGTATTCTTTTCTTTAAAAACAAAACAAAACAACTCTTAATGCATCCTTGCTGAATAAAACTATTAATGTCTTAAAATAAAATAAAATGAAATAAAATAACAAACGTAATGCATCTTTGCTGAATATAAGTAATAATTTCTTTAAAAAAAAAACTTAATGCATCCTTGCTGAATTCGAAGTATTTATTTATTTTTTTTAAAAATAAAAGTATTAATTTCTTTTAAAAAAGCAACTCTTAATGCATCCTTGCTGAATTGAAGTATTCATTTCTTTAAAAAAAAAAAAAACTCCTAATGGATCGTTGCTTTTTCAAAAAAAATTAAAAAAAATTAATTTCCTTCAAAAAAAAAAAATAAAAAAAAAAAATAAAAAAATAAATTAACTCTTACTGCATTCTTGCTGAATTAAAGTATTAATTTAAAAACAAACAAACAAACCAAACTAAAGGAAAAGGCTGAATAAATAAGCTTTCCATTGATGTATGGTTTGTTAGAATAGGACAATATTTGGCCGAGATGCAACTTATTGAAAAACTGGAATCAGAGGTTGCAAAAAAATCGAAATATTAATAAAATCGTCTTTAAAGTTGTCCAAATGAAGTTCTTAGCAATGCATATTACTAATCAAAAATTAGGTTTTGATATATTTACGGTAAGAAATGTACAAAATATCGTCATGGAATATGATCTTCACTTAATATCCTAATGATTTTTGGCATAAAAGAAAAATCAATCATTTAGCTATTGCTAAAAATATACCCGTGCAACTGGTTTTGTGGTCCAGCAATAATAATAAATAAACAAATAAATAAATAAATAAATAAAAAATCTGTATATAATGAATGATGGTGCATTGCACTATCATGCCGAAAATAGGAGCGAGCCCTTACTGTAGTGCAATCCTTTTCCTGGATATCTACCTTTGAAAGAGTTTAGTTCCAGCCCAGTCAACACACCTGCTGAATTTGTTGGTTCAGTTGTGTTTAATTAGCGTTGGAGCTAATCTCTGCAGGAAGGTAGATCTCCAGGAGTAAACTGTTGGTGAACTAGTGATTACAGTTCTGGGTGATGAACACAAATGTTGCAGATCCAGGTTGGAGACAGCCGAGAACTGGTAGGAGAGGAATCTCCCTGCGGTTAATTTGGATAACAAGTTTTACCTCACAAATAACTGAGTGTAAATTTAGCCACTGCAGTCCTTAAAACTGACAGTGCAAAATAAGTAAAGAACGGCCAATTACACACTGACTGATGTGGGCTAGAATGGAGCCCAAATTAGACATCTGCTCTGGTTTTGCTGACACCCTTAGGGAGTAATGTGTCGTATCGCAGTCTTTTAATTGTAAGATTGTCACCAAAATTATGGCTGAAATGACAGATAGAGAGAATGAGAGCGGTTAAATTATATGATAATAATCAGTATGGCTATCTGATAGTGTCTGAGGGGCCACCGATGAGATTTAAAGGAACAGCTCACACATTACTTCAGAAAATGTATGTGTATAGTGATCAAGGATTGGCATGCTCCAAAAACGATGACTTGTGTGCCGTATTAATCTTCTGAAGCCATACAGTAGGTTTTTGGACTATAAACAGTATGGAAAACGGCTACATGAACATGTTGCAGAATATTCAATATAAGAAAGAAGGTCTGAAATTCATATAACAATGTGTTATTTCTCCTCTTCCTTTAGAGGACCTTGTACTTTTGCCTCGTTGTACACGGTCAGTATCTACACTGTTAAAATCTGTCCTGTGACCTTTCTCCTCCAAAACATGCTTGCTCACACACAAACACAACACGCACTGCTTTCCTCCTTTTTAATCTGTCAAGCTCATGGGAAAGGGTCTATTTAGTCACGCCCCCTGATTGATGCAGCACCATCAATTTAACCAAGCAGTCTCTCTCACACACATGCTATGGCAAGCTGCTTTAACATTTATTTCACTTAACGTCTTACGTTTCTAGTACTTTCTATTAAATTACTAGTAAGTCATCTAGTAGTGATTAGTATCCTTATTTAAATGAGTCACTCTTAACCTCATTTTTTCCGTAAGAGCGGGCACAGCCATTTGTAAATTTTATGGATCTGGTTCCGGTCTCATCCGCGTCCAGCTATTGTACAAATAAGCTTTGTTTTGCTGCTTGATATTGCAAATTGGTGTATCTTTTCCTTATTATTTTAATGCTTTGTTTTACCATTTACTGCACATTGTTATTCTTCTCGTTATTTCCCTATAGCAGTTCATGAACTGGAAGTCTCACCCATAGACTCATTTCCGCGTTGAAGAATAAGGTGGATAAGAAATTACTGGGACCTTTTATCACAACTTAAATAAATGGTTGAAAGTTAAAAATTCTAGCATATTGTTTTAAATAACCTTTCAGTTTTGTCTAAATATTTGTGGGTTTTGTTGTGCTGAAGAGTAACACTCGTAGTCAGGTTGTGGTTGTGGTGGTTATATGAGAGTATACACTACATTGTACACTGTATAAACAAGCATGCACTAATGCTAGCAACAAATGATGTTCATTAAATTTGTATGTTAAATAAGTTAGCATGTACAATGCTAGCTGTTGATTTTAACTGAAATAGAGATGATTAATTGGTTTCGGGGCACAATTCAATTAGTTGGAACAGCCTAATGTAATCAACTTAAAAATTTATATTTATGCTGCAAATTATTTGTTTCATCATTAGACAAAACATGAATTCAAAAAGATGGATGCAAAATTGATTTAATTTAATGTGTCAATTGCCATTACAGTGTGCCTGTGTGATTAAGTAATCCAAAGATCATTGGAGTACATTTTTGCAAGAAAATATTACTTTAGTCTTTCTATTTCAAAATGTAATGTTTAATTGAAGTGTTGCTTGCTGTTTCTTTGTAATTATGAAATTTTTATGAAGTTTTCTACACAATTTCAATTTTAAGTTTGTTCACTTTCAACTATCATGTTTTACTTTTTTTTGTTGTTGTTGTTAGCTGGTTCCAACTTTACTAGTAACTGTTTTCATTTTTCTACTACAAATTACATAAAGACTACCTGTTAGAAAATAATGTGTATTCTGGTAAATTGAAAAAGATTATAGTCACTAGTATGTTATTTACTAGCATTAAAAGGCTCATGAACTGAGAAATCAAAATTCCCTTGATCTTTTGAAATATAAGAAGTCATTGTACTATAAAAACATCCTGTAAGTTTTAGAACTCAAAACTTTATTGTTAGTCTAAAATCAGCCTATATTGAAGCCAATTTGCCAAAACGACAAGTTGTTGAATGTGCCACTTTATGACATAATAGTGTGGCTAAACACCACCTCCTCAGAACAAGATCAGCGCCCACTTCTACATGGCTGCCTGTTTAGCCCCGCCCACCGATTCGCGCATATAATAAGTAAATAACTAGAGAGACAAACGCTGGATTACCAAAAATGAAAACGCTGGCTCCAATGACAACAAAACATTGTGCAGTGCCAAGTTGTGGAAAAACAGTTTGCATTGAATTCGTTCTGATCCCAACATTCCAACACAGGACAGAAATTATCCTAATCTAAATTATTATGTTTATTAATGTAAAAAATGTTTATAAGTGGACATCAGAGATAAGTGCAAAATAATAAAAGAAAGGCAGTTAATGACTCCTTTAAAAATAGGTAAAGTAATAATATCGATGTTAGTTAGTTTTAAAGAATTAATGTTAAAACGGCTTGCCATACGTACACAGATACACTGACACACACACACATACATGCGCACATGAGAAAGCGACAGCGGATTACAACCTCCAGCGGCCGCGCGCACATCTGCCTGGATGTTTACGTAATATATACGGTCTCTCTATGAGCTTCGGTCAAAGAGACGCCTTCCGTTTTGATTTACAGAGCATCTGCTATTTTTGTAGCAATACAGCCATGTCACCGTGCGTAAATACGCGCAAGGTTTCCGCGCCGTCCCTTTAACCTGGAAACGACTGGACTCTGTCACCTCAGTACGCAGTAAGACCGTTTTTCGTCGTTAGCGAATGCGTGGACGCCACTGGTCACTCCACTGGGCATGTAAACGCATCTTACGCGTCTAGCGCGTCTCTGCGCACTCGACCTTTTTACGATGTACGGCGAGGATACGCTGGCGCTAACGGCACCGTTATGGTCGCCTGGTCCCCTGAAGATGCACTGGATGTAGAAGTATAGCCATGACTGCATGTGTGAGAGAGGGTGCTTGAGTGTGTGATTGAACAGGATGGGGAAAGAACAGGAACTCTTGCAGGCGGTGAAGACGGAGGATCTGATTACCGTCCAGCGGCTCCTCCAGAGACCCAAACAGGGCAAAGCGAGTGAGTATCACACCCACCGATCTTTAAACGTCTCATCACACCCTCCACACACCCCCTTGCTATAGCAAAGCTGTAATGACCACCTAAGCACACACGGCTTTGGAATTAGTGATTTTATATGACGAAACACTTGGCTTTGGAGAAACAAATAAATGTTTCGTTAACAATTGCGTGCATTTCCCCATCAGTTTCCTCGTGAGAGCATATGGAAAAATGACTTTGTAGGCCTTATGCATATTAGTGTCGTTGGGAACCGGCAGCCGAGAACCGGTTCGTTTTCAGAACGGCTTTGATTTGAAACCAAATGATTTAAATGATGTTCATAAGCGGTTCCCGGTAGTGTATTTTTCCGCCGATTCCAACAGAGTTCGATTTCTAAACGAACGACTCTTATCAAACCCTTTCCTTTTAGTGAATCACAGCTAGTGTTGTCCGAATGACTCCAGAGTGAATCGGTTCTTTTTTAGTTAATATCAGCTCAGATATCTACATTCGCTCATTGTAACGCGAGCGTTGCATTTGCGTCGCGTCGCTCAGTGTAGATGGGTTGTCAATACTTGATGCTCGCTGTGTGTAACGGCATGAAAGTGGCGGGCCGCGCCAAATCCGCTTTGATGTCCAGATGAGCGCGCTCGGATATGGCAGGTGGCTCAAGATCGCTAAAGATTAAAGAGATGGAGTATTGAAGGAAACATGTGCAGATGGATATTGTCATTATACATTTATGCTCCATTAGATGTTCATAATATGGGAATTTATGCTCTTGATAGATAGCATCTTCTTGTTCTTAATTTATGTCAAAATGAGCTACCTGTTATTCATATTAGATGTTGCGCCTATTTGAATTAACTAGCCGTCTTTAAATTGAGATAGACAGATAGATAGATAGATAGATAGATAGGTACCTAGATAGATAGGCAGACAGATAGAAACCATCTTGTTGTCCTTGTTGAGAAGCATGAGGCTCGGGAAGGGAAGAGGGATTATATTAGTGAAAAGCGCCAGATGTCAGAGTGATAAAGTGTGAGTACATGAGAGAGAGAGAGTGAGAGGCCACTCACTCACTTGGGCGTCTGTCCATTATGATGCGTAAAGGGGCGTTCACACTGACAAGAGGTTGCCAGGTCACATTAGTGTTGGTCGTAATTATGAGTATGGCATGACCATGTGTTTGTGGTTGGAGAGATTAAAAATTAAAAACTGCTCAGAAGGAATGCAAGCGAAAGGCGCTCTGTGTAAACACCTCTCTTAAAGGAATATTAAAGGAACAGGCTGTCCAATATAGATAGAGTTTGATCTTTCATTGGAACAGATTTGGAGAAATGTAACATTACATCACTTGCTCACCAGTGGTTCCTCTGCAGTTAAATGGGTGCCGTCGGAATGAGAGTCCAGACAACTGAAAAAAACATCACACAACTCATAATCCACAAAACTACGGTCTGCATGTTTGGAAAAACAAAATCAAATCATCCTTAAACTGTTAAACTTTAAACTTTTGGGTATAATGGTCCTCTATCCATAATATTGCTCTCTCCGTTGAAAAGTCATCTTGTCTGAATCAGGAGAGAAATATGTACAGATCAATCACCATTACATACAATCACCATACAACTGAAAACAGTTCTGTACAAGTAAGCAGGTCAGTTTTGATGTTAGAGGACAACAGAGGATGGACTATTTTACTGGATGAAGCGTTATTATGGGTTATGGACTCGCCAGAAGTGAGAGTTTAAAGTTAAAATGCCTTATTTATGGATTTGTTTCGTATAAACGCACAGCTTTTCATCTCACAAGGCATTTATTGATGGACTGGAGTTGTGTGGATTACTTGTAGATTAATGTGTAGCCTTTATCAGCTCTTTGGACCCATTCATTGCAGAGGATCCACTGGTGAACAAGCGGCCTGAGGGTGAGTAAACTGTCAGCAAATTTTCATTTTTAAAGGGATCATCGGATGCAAAGTTCACTTTTACATGTTGTTTAAACATAAATGTGTGTTGGCAGTGTGTACACAACAACCCTATAATGATCCGTAAAAATAATTTCCCCGTTTTCAAATCAAGCCATTCTGAGCATCTTGTCTGTGTGACGACACACCAACAGAGGCCGCTCCCACGATAGTTGATTGACACGACCGTCTTACCTCAGACCCGCCTTGAATGAGCAGTAACAGTCCGATCGCAATTGTTTCGATGCCGGAACAGGGACGTAGACAAGAATAGCTCCTAGGCGATTGAGGTGTTCTGTTGTTGAATGTAATAATGAACATAGTAGTTGTCATTTACTCCTGACATCTGAGCTGCTGAAGATGCAGTGAATTACGTTTGTTTGTAAAGGGAATGCACTTCCCGATCCAAACAAATGCGTATATGTTTCTGGATCAAATCTTTTGTGATCCAGCTTCACTTATAGTAGAAAGGAGTATAAAGGTTTTTTTGTAAATCTTTGCAGTCGTCTTTCCTAATAACGTGCTAGTTAGGAAGTTTCGTGGCTAAATGCGACTAAATGTGGCTAAAGTAAACAGGCTCGTCACACACACATATATCGATAATGAATGAGGAAGACATAGTTTTAAAAATGGTTGAAAATGAGAAGAATAACACCACCCAAACATACAACTGCAGCACGTGTTTGAAATAAACAGATAGTTACTGTGTGTTGGTCTGGACTTTAATATAGTTACTGTTATACTTGTTATTTGTAGTATGAACATGCCTTTAGAGTATGAGTAAATATTTTTACACAGCGAGCAAAACAGGCTGTCATTGCTGTCTCAACCTAGAATGAGGATGCAGATAGTATGTGACTGTTTTGGTAGGTCAAAAATTAGGCTCAGCTGGACTAGATTTTTTTTGTCTTATTTATACACTAAATAGTGTCCTGCACATACAGCGACTGTTGCACAAGATCAGGCACACACACCCAAACATGCGCGCACACATGTCTATAATTGAAATGCAATTACCACTTCCAGTGCCGGGTAACATCCCAGGTGGTGAGAGATGCATCTCCTGCTATGGTAGGAGGGGCGGCCTGAAATGAAAGCAGGCCATTCTGTGTGTATGTGTGTATGTGTGTGTGAGAGAGAGTTTTACAATAATAGCTATACTGAAGATGCCCTTCTTTCCCTTGTGTTGGTAAAGAAACCATTCACTTTTTTAGCCACCATCATTTTTAGAAAAAGAGAGGACTGAAATTTTTATCTATACCTAAAATTATAGAAAAGAGTGAAGGACGCAATGCACCATGGAGTAAATATAAGGCATTGTAGATGATCATCTTACGTTTTTTTTTCTCTGAAGGCATGGCAGAAGTGAGAATCAGCGTACGTAAATACATACATAGTTTCTGTGATTATTGCTAAACCCTTGCTAACAGCTTTACATCAATGTCCAATATGTTCTGCGCTGCTGTAGTAGGTCATTTGGGGTAAACCATAGCTGTTGATGTTCCAGTCTCAGATCGCTGCATCATCTCTTAAGAGACTCATAAATGAAATTGTATGTTCTCTGAAGGTTTATTACATGACATCCTTGAACTTTCACTTCCTTGACCTTTGTTTGATAGCAGCACGCTTACGCCTTCCCTGAAACTACAACAGAAAAAAAACTTGGTACAAAATTTTCTATTTTGATTGGTTTTACTAAATTAAATATAATTTTAAATATATAATATCTTACTGTTTTTATATCTGTGTTATTAACAAACTTGCTATATGTCAATTTATTTACATTTTATCACAAAAATAAATTATGGTGTTTGAGAGAGTGGCCATTTAATAGGTTAAGTTATTTAATAAGTAGACGGGGAAATGTGTTCGTTTTGCCTTGGATGTCTGAGCTGGCAATGACGTCACACCCAAGTTGCCTGCGTTCCAGTACACAAGTCGGAAAAACAAGATGGAGACGTCAAGTGTTAAGAATACCAGTCGATAAAAATACATAAAATTTTACAGATAATGCCGAAATATGCACTATTGAGTTACGGTAGTCTGGCACTTCCATCTGGTAAAGACATAAATACTCGGAGACGAGCAATATTAATTTCTCCATAGTTGTTTGTGTTGTACAAGCAGCGTGAATAGTTTTAGTCCCGCCCCTCCTCTACTCTGATTGGTTAGTTGACCAGAAAGTGACAGTGATGAGCGCAGTGTTCTACTCAAAGTTGAATATTCTTCAACTTTGAGTAACTCTCGGCCCCTGAGAAAAAAACATCTGGGCGCTTAGCGTGATAAAGACATTCAGCGCTCAGCATGCTCTTGCCGTTTTTAAAAACGTGGCGCTCCCAGTGGGATCAGTTGAAAAAATATAACAGCCTCAGGGAAAAAAAACACTTTGGTGGACATGCGGCCTTATGCATATGATACCCGAAATTGGAAACAATTCAGGAGTTTCAAAGTTCTCATCGATTGGTTGATTGCTACAGGATTTCTGGGAGATGGATTTTCGAAAGTATGTGAAAATATGTTTGCAGCTTAGACTCTTTAAAGTGGGTCCAAGAGATTTACACATTCAGTTTTTTTTCCATGCCCCTAAACATGACGTGGAATGGCGTGAAATATGGTTGCTTTACCTGTCAGTCATACGGCGTTTTGGACAGTCCTTGGCCATTAAAAGCCAAAGATCCCAGACTTTTTGGTGCATGTCTCTTTAAATGATAATGAGCTAAACCTCACCCCACCGCTCTTTTCCATTTTTTTGTGTATTCGGTGGCGCTTCACCATTAAAAACAAAATGCTACAGCAGCTCAAGTGTGGAAAAAATGGCGAACAGTGTACTACTAGCAGAGGGCTGAAACATGCTAATACGGGACAGTCAGTCAGCGGTTTTGGTGGCGGGGCCTGGTCATTATGACGTCATGCTGCTCCAAAAATTGAGACTGTTTAGGTTTTTTGGATTTAAAAAAATTAGTAAATGGATTTTTTATCATTGTGGGGTGATTGTGTCCACACACTGCTAACACACATTTTTACGCAAACCATGTAAAAGTGTATTTTGCATTAACTAAATTTTTTTTACAAATGTAGATAACTCATTTTCATGTTTCCACATACCTATTTTCTATCCTGGTTCTCTTTTTAAATATGTGCTCCTCGCTAGTATCTGAACATATTGATATAATAGAGCAGATGTCTATAGACCTCCCAAAAGATTAAATTAGTGCCTGTAAAAGTTCGTAAGCATGTTGATTTGACACTGCTATTTCAAGAAACTCCTTTCTCTTGTTCTAGAGCAGTTCAATGCTGCTCTTACATGGGCAGTGCCAGTTAACCACTGATTGTTGACATGAGGGCACCTACAGCACCTGCTACTGTGATTAGCATAGAGAATAAGGTTGTAAGTAGCTTTCAATTTAGTTTGAGCATGCTAAAATATGTTTGAATTAACCTGACTACATCTACATCAAATGTGACCCTGGGCCACAAAACCAGGCATAAGTAGCATGGGTATATTTGTCGCAATAGCCAACAATACTATTTTTCTTTTATGCCAAAACTCATTAGGATATTAAGTAAAGATCATGTTCCATGAAAATATTTTGTACATTTCCTACTGTAAATATATCAAACCTAATTTTTAATAGTAATATGCATTGCTTTTTTCAATATTTTGATGTTTTGCACCCTCAGATTCCACATTTTCAAATTGTTGTATTAGCCAAATAATTGTACTATCCTAACAAACTATACATCAATGGAAAGCTTATTTATTCAGCTGTTCATGATGTATAAATCTCAGTTTCAAAAAATTGACCCTTATAACTGGTTTTGTCATCTGTGGTCACACATACAGAAATAAATGTAATTTTAAAGGGCCGGATGAGGTATGAATACTGTCAGCTCATTAAGTAACAGCACGTAGTTGCACTAAGTGTGTGTAATAAAATGACCTGGACAGGATAAATCCTATTTGATTTGGATATTATAAAACGATTCATTACTTCTCATGTTATTCCAAGTCTTTTATGAATGACGAGCCACCCACAGATTCATTCAAGCAGCAGAACAGATGGAAACTAGGGGAAAATCAAAGCGTTTCAGAAATGTTTGTTCACAGCGCAAATGATTCTCAAAAATCCACAACTGGAACAGATTCACACAAGGTGGCACATTTGACCCATTTTTAGTATATTTCTGTCGCTGATTTCATTTTCACATGTTTCCCAAAGGTCTTAAGAGATAGAAAGACAATCCAAGTGGACTAGATGTTTGATAATTTATGAGCTAACAGCATTTGTAGTAGTTTTAAATACTCATCTAGAATAAGTCTACTGTTTGTGTTTTTTTATCTATAGTTTACTATATAGTATTGTAATATAGGATGGATTGCTGCATCATAAAATACGACTGCAGAAAACTTGCTTGAGGCTGGTAGAGTATTAGTTTTCTGGAAATGTGAGTTTTCTGACTTGTTATATGCATGAGTGTCACTTTAAGAAATGATGGGGACAGTTGAGATGTTGCTCCCAGGATGTTGTGGGATAGTGGATTGAATGTCAAGTACTCGTCTGTCTACAGACCTGTGAGGATCCATAAAAGTGCTGCATTTGGTCAGTGGACTATTTTTTCACAATTTGTTTCTAAATGCAGTTATATAGTCTTTAATGGAAAAGCTACATTTTTGCTGTATGTCATCTTGTTGATTTGACTGTGTATATTTAGAGTACAACTTAATGTAATTCTCTCACTCAGCAAAATAACTTAATTAGGAAACTAGGTCAGGTGAAGTATATAATAACGTTTGCTAATGTTATTAATTAAAGTTATTAGAAAGAGGTTCCTGAGTTGGAAAAACACTTAATCCTCCTTTGTGTATAAGGCATTTTATTTTGTAATCTTTCTGTTTTAATGAGCCATAATTGCATGTGTACATCAGTGGAAGAATTTCAGAAGTAACGGCACATTTGCTTGAATTTTGTGTTTTTGATTTTAGTACAATAGATAGCAAGATGCAGAAAAAAACACTGATGCTTTCTGCTACTGATAACATCCTCATTGAGCATTCAGCAGAACATTACAAATAACAAATTCCAGCACTGACTCACCATTCATACACAAAATGAAACCCTGACAATTGGAAATGCTTCCTCTGTATCAGAAAAACTCCATTGTTGTGGGACAGACTGACACCTACTGTATGATTATGTGAAACAGGAGCAGGCATTGTGTTAAAGATTTTTAGATACTCAAACTTGAGTGATGTTTTTGGACTATAGGTACATTTTTGTTAACATGAACGCAAATCACTCACTGCAACTGTGCCTCCTTATAGGGCCTCATCTCTGTACAATGTGTGTGTGTGTGTGTGTTTTCTAGCCACCCTGTATGGTGTGAGCAGGACATTCCCAAACCAGCGAAAAGAAAATGCCAGAACACATCAGCTCAACCAGCCATGAACATCAATGCACTCACAGAAAAAAGCAAGAGGGAGGGAAAGACAGAGAAAGAAATACCATTTAGCTCACCCTAAAGGAGAATACATGCATCATGCAACTTCATAGAGAGGACTTTTTGTAAACGTATCTCACATTTAGGGAATATATATCGAAAATGCACTACAGTTATTCACCTCAGTGGAGACTGAAATATTTACATTAATTGCATTTAACCCTCTAATGCATTATGACCACTGTCACAATTAATCATTTTGAAATTATTTATTCCATATTAACGAATTAAAATGATTATGTTTGTGTTTTGAAGTTTATAAAAAGCCAAACCTTTAAGATTAGTGTTGTTATTTTTAACTAAAACAAAAACAGAAACTATTAAAAATGCTTTTGTTAACTGAAATAAAGCTGAAATAAAATAAGAGAACAGAAGTTCAATCAAGGTCAGCTTTTCATGTAATATTTATATCTTGGCAAGTTGCCTTGGCAATAAACCAAAATTAAGTTCCAAAACTTAATATTTATAAAGTTAATTAGAAATATATATATATATATATATATATATATATATATATATATATGTATGTGTAGATTTTTTCTTTTTGAATTTGTACATAAAGATTGTTAGAGTATGTAATACCATTTCTACTTAAACTTCTACTTCTTTCTACTTAAACATTTCNTTAGAAATATATATATATATATATATATATATATATATATATATATATATATGTGTGTAGATTTTTTCTTTTTGAATTTGTACATAAAGATTGTTAGAGTATGTAATACCATTTCTACTTAAACTTCTACTTCTTTCTACTTAAACATTTCATGTTTAGTTCAGTGTTTTCGTAGTGATTTATGAAATGTACAAGCACTTTTTGAGTTAAAATTGTTTCAAAGTAAATCCTGCAGCATTTTTGGTAACATTTTACAGTAAGGTTTATTAGTTAACATTAGTTAACTACATTAGTTAACACAAACTAAGAATGAACAATACTTCTACAGCATTTATTTATCTTAGTTAATATTAATTCCAGCATTTACTAATGCATTATTAAAGCATTATTGTGTTTGTTAACATTAGTTGTATTATCACATGCAGTGTGATAATAAATAGTGTAATAAATGTATGAGTTAACTTTCTTTATTCAAACATTTCTTGAGAACTTTTACCGTTTTTGGTTTCTTGAATGCTGTTTGACCTTGAAAAGTAGATAAAATCAGAAGACTGAGTGAGATTGTTTAGCAGCATTTGAATTGCTTGCATCCAGCACGAGTTATTAAAGTTGTAATCCAGCTCTTTCATGCATCCATAACTGTCAGATCTGTAAAACCCAGTGCTAAAGTGGGTTTTACGATAGCTTCCTCAGCGGTGGTTTTGTCGTTGTCATTGTCAGAGCTTCGCATTGTAGACTCAATCTGAATCGTCCCCAGTTGCAGCTGACACTGATTGGTTGGGCCGTAATTTTCCCAGACAAGGAGGTTTCATTGGACTTGAGGCCAAATGCGGAGCTGAGAATGTGAACGCTGAAGATTCATCTGTATGTACAAGGCCAAGTGTGTGCGGTGCCGCAGGACGAACCTGCGTTCTTAACAGGGTGACACAGATTCCTGCAGAGGCCGTTTTCTTTGACCACAGCCCTTGTGTCCTTGAGAAGGGTGTTTAACCTCTGTTGAGTCCTTCTGCTTTGCCATTGCTCTGTTTATGAGTGTTTCTGTTTTAATATCTCTATATCTATATCTTATTGTTTTTATTATATATATGCATTTCATTCTGTGCAAGTTTACTCTACTGCAATTCATTGTGACTCGTAAGATAAAGCATTTGTTGGCAGGTTTTATTTGTTTTTTTTTTGCTTATCCTTCAGGGACATGGCAAGCAGTCAAAACAAAAAGTGCTTCATACATTTAAAATGCCGAAATTGATTTTTTTCTTCTTCTATTGGTTTTAGTTGTTCACTCCACTTTGACATTCTAGTGACACCACTGATGTGTAGTAGACATCATTTACTAAGAAAATTGTGTCATTGATTTGTTGGACAAGATCTTTCTTTCCTTCTATGTAGTTTTATGCAAAAGTTTGGGAACCCTTTGCAGAATCTGTGAAAATGTGAATAATAACAAAATAACAAAGATCATATAAATTGCATGTTATTTTTTATTTAGTACTGTTCTGAGTAAGATGCTTTACATAAAAGATGTTTACATATAGTCCACAAGACCAAAAAATAGCTGAAATTATTAAAATAACCCCCTTCAAAAGTTATGAACCCTTGGTTGTTAATACTGTGTGTGGTTATCTGGATGATCTATGACAGTTTTTTTTTTTGTTTGTTTGTTTTGTGATGGTTGTTCATGAGTCCTTTGTTTGTTCTGAACAGTTAAACTGAGCACTGTTCTTCAGAAAATCCTCCAGGTCCTGGAGATTCTTCAGTTTTCCAGCATCTTTTGCATATTTGAACCCTTTCCAGCAGTGACTGTATGGTTTTGAGAGCCATCTTTTCACACTGAGGACAACTGAGGGACTCAAACACAGCTATTAAAAAAGGTTCAAACATTCACTGATGCTCCAGAAGGAAACACGATGCATTAAGAGCCGGGGGGTGAAAAAGTTTTGAATTCGAAGATCAAGGTAAATTGTACTTAATTTGTCTTCCAGGAAACATGCAAATATCTTCTGTTGCTTCCGAAGGGCAGCACTAAATGAAAAAAAAAAGATATTTCAAAAAAATATGAAAAATCTTCATCCTGTTCAAAAGTTTTCACCCCCCGACTGTGTTATTGCATTGTGTTTCCTTCTGGAGCATCAGTGTATATGTAAACATCTTTTATGTAAAATGTCTTACTCAGGACAATACTAAATAAAAATTAACATGATCTTTCTTATTTTGTTAAAATTATTCACATTTTCACAGATTCTGCAAGGGTTTCCCAATCTTTCACATAAAACCGTATAGTTTATGTAAAACTTTTTCCTTCCACATACTGGGAAAAATAGAAGTATAGCGAAACAGTGCATGCATTTCCTTGCACAACAGGCAGCATAAACAGTGTCTGACTAGTATGTGTGTTGTCCAGCACCTGAAGCTGTTGATGTTAATGTGTAGTAAGATATTCCAGGGGTCGTGGTAGGTCAGCTGGAGTCTGGACATCGCAGGTTTTTGCTGCATTGAGCTGAGCTAGACAGGTCTTGTCTTGGAGATGAGAACAGAACAAGGCAGGCCTTCAGTAAGATGTACTGGTTCCGCTTGTGTCATTTTAAAAAGCTGTTGTGGTTTTATTCTGGGCTTTGAAGAAGAACAATATCTGAAAATATGCATGTGTTATTTTCTTAAAGAAACAGTTCACACAAAATAAGCATTCTGCCGTTGTTCCAAACGTGTACTTAAGTGAACATTAAAAAGAAAAGTTTACCCCCAAATTAAAATTTGCTTAAGACTTACTCCGAGGAGTGATTTACTCTGAGGACCCTCAGGCCTTTTTCACACCAGGATCGGATCCTCTGCAGTGAATGGGTGCCGTCAGAATTAGAGTCCAAAAATCAACAAGTTATCCACACAACACCAGTTAATAATGCCTTGTGAATTGAAAAGCTACATGTTTGTAAGAAACAAATCCATAGGACATTTTTAACTTCAAGCCCTTACTTCTGGCCAAAATACCAGCCCATAATCCATAAAATTGCTTCCATTTGCAAATTTTGAAATACAATATGTTGAACATAATAGGTTTTTTTATATGTAAATATTCAGAATCTGTATTTAAAATGAAGGAGGCACAAATAAAAATAGATACAATAAAATGTAAGAAATTACATGAATTTAATGTGATGATTTATTCATGATTTATTATTTATCATCATATATGATTGAAGTCATGAAAAATATCCGCTTTATGCTGTTTTATTTCATCCGTTACTCTTAATCAGAGTCTTCCATAAATATCCATTTTATACGTAGAGTTATGGTACATGTTTATTGGGGCAAAGCAAAAATATTGCCCCTTTATATGTCACCCGTAAGTTGTAACCTGGTCACTGTATGCTTTTAGAAAAGAGCTGCATCAACGTTCTGCTTCTCTTTTTGTCTTTAATGGAAGAAACAAAGTCTTACAGGTTTGGAACAACATGATAACAGAATTTTCTGCTTTGGATGAAACTCTTCCGTTTGATGCTGACTTCATAGGACTCGACATCATTGCAACACAATTATCACTTTGTCCTCAGCCTAGTTTTTTTCCCTATTTTCTATACATACTTTAAGATGTAGTTTATTCCTGTGATGGCAAAGCTGTACTTTTTTTTAAACAATCTATTACTCCAATCTTCAGTTCACACATGAACCTTCAGAAATCATTCTAATATGCTGATCTGAATATATTATTATTATTATTATTATTGTTATTAATAATTTTTGACCAAATAAATACAGGCTTGGTGAGCGTAAGAGACTTCTTTCAAATGAATAAAAAACTTTGTGACCAGTAGTGTATTTAACCTTATTCATATTTCATATTTCAGAGAAATTTTATACTTAAAATATTGTGGATTTGTTTGTGGAATAGTACTTGGGGAAGTCTATATACCTGTTTTTCGCATCCACGTTTCATGTTGTTCTCACATCTGGTTTTGTATATGGGGACATGCGTACATGCTTAAGTACTATTATTATTTATAAAACTAGTCAATCGAGTTTCCATGGCAATGCTGAGCATCTGTATTGGCTAAGACTAGAGCCGTCTGGGCATCGACATATTGCACACACGTTTTTTATCCTCTTAAGGCTCTGTGTCGGTGTGTGTATTTGATGGAGGGGCAGGCTAATCCATGACGTGACGAGAAATTACCAGAGGAACACGACAGCACTGTTCCTACTAAAACTCCAGATCTGAGGCTGCCTTTTCTTGTTGTTAAATTGAATGTTAGTTATATTAAATAATATTATATTAAATACAGCAGCACTGTAAAATACAAGTAGTACAGTCTATCTATGCTGTAAGTGAAACCGCTCAGCGACATAATAGACAGTCACAGCCAATCAGTGTAGCATGCTCATCCACTTTTTCAGCAGCCTTGGTTTCAGAAGTAGTTTTTCCATTCATGTTTCCCTAGAGATTTTTAAACGGATAGTTCACGCAAAAATGAAACTTCTGCCATTAATTATTCACCATCACGTTGTTCCAGACCCACCATAGACAGCAGCGGTACTACCACGTTCAAGAAAGGTAGTCATGGCATCATCACAATAGCCTATGTTGCATTAGTGGTTCAACCGTAATTTTATGAAGCTACAAGAATACTTTTTGTGCAAAAATAACGACTTTATTCAACAATTTCAAAGTCTTTGGCGTGTTAACAAGAGTACCATGTCACGATTCTCTTGTGAACACATGTCGACTGACACAGAAATTAATGAATAAAATAATATTTTATTAATATTGAATAAAATATTTTTGTTTTTTTGTGCACAAATAGTATTCTCATCACATGGACTATTTTAACAGTGTCCTGACTGCTTTTCTGGGCCTTGAACGTGGTACTTGCATAACTGTCTATGCAGGTTCAGAAAGCTCTTGGATTTCATCAAAAATATCTTAATTTGTGTTCTTGCTAATGCAGCAAAAACGCCATGAGGATGAGTAATTAATGACAGAATTTTCAATTTTGGGTGAGCTATCCCTTTAAACTTTTAATTGTCACCCGTCCCCTCATGGAAGTTTACTTCACTATATTACAGTTAAATCCTATTCTAATTATGACAAACTAGATATCATTGGAAACTCCTGTTTTACCACTTGTTTTCTTGTTACAAATTATGTATGAGCAGTAATAGATTAAATAATGACAAGAGTGCACCTCAAATATCATGTATGTTTTATAAACAGTGAAATAAGCATGTATTTGATTGAAATTCCAGAAATCTAGTGCAGTGAATGTTTATGTTTAGCCTATTAACCAATGGAATATTACGGTTTAATCTTTCCAACAACAGAGCACTTGAATGTGACAAGCTCGTAATCATGACTTCATAAGTCAGAAATAAGAAATTTCCTGTAGCACGTAAAGGCAGCATACGCTCTTGACCCTTCACAGGGAGTTTGATTGACAGGTGATCTGACCAATCATAACGCAGAGTCTGTCAAACAAACCAGACAGGTGGACTTAACGTCGGTGGACTTCACCTTGAAAAGTGGTGTGTACTGATGACTTTCTGCGGTTGAAACAAGATACCTTCTGAAGTTCATTCATGTTTATTTTGTGCTATAACTAGTAAAAAGGAGGAGATGATCGGTTAATGAACGGGGGCGCTACAGCGATCTGTACCAACACAGAGCCACAAAACGGTATTTATTGTTTACATTTTGTAAAAAATGACTAAATTGGAAAGCTGAGACTTTGTTTCATACCTAAGGTAGCCTGTGTTGTCAGTTTTCTCTTCGCTCCGCGATGTATTTTTCAGTGTGTGAGAATGTGTGGTGTGAGAGCGCCATGGCTTGTCAGACATCAACGCAACAGTAATGAATGCAGGCCGGTCGTTGCAAAGAATCAGTTGACAAAATGTCCAGTAGCTCATCATATGTAGGACAAAAACTTAGATTTACATAGACCAGATATAACTTTGTCGAAGAGGAGACTTAAAGAAGGTCATGTTGTGACCGAGATGTTTGCTGTTTCTCAGTAAAGCTGTTTTTTTCTTAATATTTGCATTTTTGTTGTCTTTTTATTTTTCATTTACATAGACTTTTTTGCCTTTTATGACGAGACATAAATAAGACAAAGTAAGAGGCTTGGAGATTTCTGTTTTATTTTCTCGCTCTTCTCAGTAGAAACAGCTTTTTACTCAAGTATCCATTTAATCTTGTTACTGTCTAGGAAAAACATTGGTGATATTAAAGGTAAACTCATTTGTGATTTTTCTTTTCTATGGGTTCCCTCATATGTATTTTTAGCGTCTAGTGTGAAACTGACAGTCACGTGTCTGGCACGTGAGGCCAAACTAGTGGAAGAAAATCGTTGTTCTCTCCATGTTTCTCTCTCTCTCTCATTTTCTTTTCACAGTCAGCTTGCTCAAGCTTCAGGCCATGGCTGCTTTAAACTGCACGCAGTTAGATGATGCTGAGGGATGCTGAGGGTTTGTGTGTATGTATTGTAAGAGTGTGTGTAAATATGCAGCGCACACTAGTCCTTTTTGGTGGTAGTGAAGAGGCCGTGGTACATTTGCTGTGACACAAAGAACCAAATATAACTCACAGAATTCAAAAGGAGTGTAGTGGTAAATGTGGCAGTATATGTTCAGCACGTGTTTTGCGGTTCTACCCACTTACAGCACTCATGTTTTCGGGTCATTTTAAAATGATAATCATTAAATATCTATAATTATAGCCGTGGGTTAGGCCATGAGAATGGGGGGAGGGAGATGTGTGTGCGTGCGTGTGTTGTTCAGATTACTGTGCTTGTCCCAGATTATGCTTCAGAGAGATTAAATTACTTCCTATAAAAAAGAGAAACAAGCATGGTGGAATGCCATTATTATATGTGTGTTTCTGAATGTTTTATTTGGTTCTCAAATAATTTACAAAAAAATTTCAGTCAAAAATGAGGAAGAAAATACATTATATTTTGCATAAAGCAAACATTTGTGAAACCATTTTTATTCACATTACAATTAAATTAAATATTAACATTTTAATTAAATATTAAATTCAGTTAGTATATGTTAATGTATGAATGCATCTAAAATAAAGACATTTTTTAGCATTACATTAATAAGAATGAGAATGCCTTTAAAGGTGAATGTTATATCACATTTGAGTCTAAAATGATATATGATATATTTTATATAATTTGTATAAAATATTCGTAAAACCGTTTTTTAATTAAATTAAATTGAATTTAAATATTTGAATTTAAATTATTTAATACAATAATGACAACTGTATAAATAAATAATAAATATATAGGAATAATTAGGAATAAATAACATATTTTGCATTAAAAAATGTTTGTAATTTTCTTAAAATTAAATGTTAAATTAGTACATATTTATATATGAATACAACTAAAACAACAATTTTTTAGCATTTTTATTTGTGACCCAGGACCACAAAACCAGTCAGTTTAAATTAAAAAAATATATATATATGTTTTTTAATTTTTATACATGATCTGAAAGATGAATAAATAAGCTTTCCATTGATGTATTGATGTTAGGATAATAGGATAATGTTTGGCCGAGATACAACTATTTGGAAATCTGGAATCTGAGGGTGCCAAAAAAAAAATCTAAATAATTAGAAAATCGCCTTTAAAGTTGTCCAATTGAAGTTCTTAGCAGAACATATTACTAATCAAACATTAAGGTTTGATATATTTAATGGTACAAAATTTCTTTACTTAATATCCTAATGATTTTGGCATTTAAAAAAATAATTACTTTGACCCATACAATGTATTTTTGGCTATTGCTACAAATATACCCGTGCTACTTCCAGGTCCAGGGTCACATTTTTTGCATTACAGTACTGACTATTGAGGCTTTACTGTCGTGAAATAGAGGTACAATGTTAAAAGTCTTGTTGGTTTTATTTTCTTTAGGCAAAATATCAGTTCTTGTTTTTCTTCCTTTTGATTTTGTTGTGAAACATGAGCAGGGCATGTTTTTGACAGGTTTCATGAGATTCACCAGTGAAACATGTCACGTCTTTAGAGTAAACCTTATCCACTGCTATAAATTATACACCCTTTCTATTTCCTCTTGGGGGAGTACTCTTGAGTAACCTTAATCTAATTCTTGAGTTGGGAATATTAACCTCAGCATCAGTTCCATGAAAGGTTTGCAGCCCTTGTCAGCTCTTTTGTATTGAACTTGTGTTGTATCCTTCAGTATCGTCATAACCAGTGATAAGGCTGGATAAGTCTTACTCTGTCCCTGCAGGGGATTTGAAGCTCAGTAAGTCATGTTCTGTGTTCACCCCATCCCGTGGTCCAGCATCAATATCATAGAGCTTGACAGATTAATGTTGCATCTGACCGGAATGTTGAACATTCCGAGGTCCTTGAGTAGTTAAAGTAACATTTCTCTACTCTAACTATGAGCCTTTCAAACATGAAACAGGTGATTTATACCTGTAAAAAGCACTTTATCACTTTAAACATTCAAGAAACCATTTATAGTAGTTAAATCCTTTAAAAAACTGGTTTCTGTCACATTAGGTATACTAAGGTACATTAGTAGGAAAATTAAAGGAGAAGTCCACCTAAATATAAAAAACCTGTCATCATTTATTCTCCTTCAAACGTATACGTCTTTCTTTCTCCTGTGATGGTAAGATGGTAGTTTAGAGAATGCTAGCAACTAAACAGTTTTGATTCCCATTGACATCCGTAGTATTAGTATAAACAAAAAGACAATGGAAGTCAGTGGGAACCAAAACTGGATACCAACATTTTTCAAAATATCTTTTGTGTTCAGCAGAAAAAAATAAATGCATACAGATTTGAAAAGACATGAGGCTGAGACAGAATTTTTATTTTTCGGTCTTTTTTATCACAACCTTTTCACAACTGAAAGCATTTTTTGCTCTTTTGATATATATTTTTTGTTTACTGTTGCAATTACTGATCTGAAATATATGGAATCTTGTTTTTCCCTTGTGATTAAAAAATAAAAAAGTTAATTGTGACTTTTCAGCTTCCATTTGCAAGAAAAAGGTCAGAATTTTTTCATGCAATTCTGATTTTATGTCTTTCCATTCAGAGTTTATATTTCACAATTCACACATTTATTATTATTATTATTATTTTTGCAGTTCTTAGTTTATACAGTATTTCACAATTCAGACCTTTGTCTTGCAATTCTGAGTTTTTATTTAATAATTCAGACTTTTTTCTTGCAATTTTAAGTTTACATATAACAAATCATTCTTTTTTTCTTGCAATTCTGAGTTTATCTCAATTTAGACTTTTTACTTACAATTCTCAGTTTATGTCTCACAATTCAGACCTTTTTCTTGCAATTTTATATCTCAAAATTTAGACTTTTTTCTTGCAATTCTAAGTTTATATTTCACAATTCAGACTTTTTGTTTTCTTGCAATTCTTAGTTTATATCTCACAATTAAGACTTTTTTCTTGCAATTCTGAGTTTATCTCACAGTTCAGACTTTTTTCTTGCAATTTTGAGTTTATATTTCACAATTCAGACTTTTTTTACTTGCAATTCTGTTTATATTTGATTCTCTGAGTTTATAACTTCGGGCTTTTTGTTTTCTTGCAATTCTGAGTTTATGTCTCGCAAAGCAGACTTTTTTTCTTGCAATACTGAGTTCATATCTGACAAATCAGCCTTTTTTCTTAAAATTCTAAGTTTATGTCTGACAATACAGACTTTTTTCTTGCAATTCTGAATGTATGTCACAGTTCAGAATTCTTCTTGGAGCTTGTTTCACAATTAAGAATTGTTTCCTTGCAATTTGTGGTTTATATCCTAAATTCAGACTTTTTTTCTCACAATTCTCAGTTTATCTCACAATTTAGAATTGGTTCTTGCAATTCTGACTTTATATTTCACAATTAAGACTTTTTTCTTGCAGTTTTTTCTTACAATTTAGACTTTTTTCTTGTAGTTCTTAGTTTGTATCTCACGATTCTGACCATTGTTTTCTTGCTAGAATAAAAGTCAGAATTGTGACATATAAACAATTATGAGAAAAAAAGGTATAGAATTGTGGTAAAATTGTGAGAGAAACAGTCGCAATTACCTTTTTAATATTTTTATTCCATGTAGGGAACAAAAAAAGTTGTGTACTAGAGTTTGCGAGATAAAGAGATTGGAAAATAAAGTGTCGTAATTACCTTTTTTATTTTATTTTGGTGGAAACGTGGACTTTCATTGAATTATGCTCTCTGAGCTCTGTCCTAAGTAAATCCTGCCTGTATTATACAAGCATCCTTGTAGAGAATGTGACACTGATTAGTATTTATCCATAATGTTCCTATTGTAAGCCACACCGGGTGAATTACAGCAAAGTATCAATATACTGATACATTACTGTCATTTAGAGCCTGTAGGGCTGCATATCTGATTTAGAATTGATCTGCGATTGTGCAGCTGATGTCTGTCACATGTTTGTCTAGGCGTCTGTGTCGTGGGCAGTCGATTAATTGATTACTTAATTACCAACAGAATGAAGTACAATGTAGGGACTTTAAAACTGCTTTAAAAATGCTTTAGTTCAATGATTATCCTCTTTTCTTGGGTCCTAGAGACCAGCCAACTACATTAAGCACAATAGCGCCTAAATGTTAACAAGGGGCTAGAGCCTTGGTAATTAACTTCAGTGCTGTCATGCAGCACTGGAGTTGGTCTAGAAAGCCAAGAAAATGCTACACAAAAACAATGAATTTTAAAAGTGAAGTGTGCCATTTTTATGTAACTAGCAGCCGCAATTTTAAATGCAAAAATAATCACTGTCCTGTGGATGTTGCGTGACCATGCATGGTGTCTTTTGGGCGTGTGCCCAATTACCCATATGGTTAAACTGGCCCACAGCCTAACTTTGCCTAATTTATTTTTTTTAAAAAAGGACTACTGCTTCTTCCCCATTAATAGAGGGCAACGAGGGCATTTAAATTCCATCCACTATTTGTTGCACGAGATGATGAAATCGCTATGCTACAGGTGCTTTTTGGCAATGATAGAGGAGCTGGTGGCCTGCCATTGGCTGGATGTTTCTGTTTTGATTTCATGTGATGAAAAGACTGATTTTCAAAGTCCAGAGAAGATACCGTTGAACCTAAAGTCATGAATATCAAGTAAAGTTAATATACTGTAGTGCTTTATACTATACAGATTGTTTCAAAGCAGCTCTAACAAGACCACAGTGTCATTTTTCACCTCCAGTCAGTTTAGTTCAATTCAATTACTATGTAAAGTTTATCAATTATGAAAAGTTAATAAAGCTATAAGCAGTTTCAGGGCCTCAGTGCTGCTGGAGAGACTGCAGGTTTATTAAGAACTACTAGAGCACTTTTTAATGTTTTCCAGCCGTGAGTTTCTGACTTTTCAGTGCACTGCATAGCTAATGAACTTAACTGGTTCATGATAGCTCAGTGTTGCTGTAAGGACTAAATGAAAACTTGAACTCTAGTTTGTGTATAGGATACTTGGTAGCTAACCTCATGACTTTCTAAACTCCTGACTTTCTTTCTGCTGTAGAGCACAAAACTGTACCAGTGTGTCCAAGTCGCTCTTTTTCCTACAGTGAAAGCGAATGGTGACCACGGATGTCGAGCAAGATTTCAAGGCAGGATTTTGTGAAGTAACTTAAATTTCAGTCTGTTCCACACACTCAGCTATCCTGTGAATACAGAGTTGGTGTATAGTGCACAAATCATACGAATGCCTTTATGGTGTTTTTTTTTTTTTGAGATTTTTGACAACATCTGGTCTCAGTGGTGGCTGATGGAAAATTTTCTAGGTAGGGCGCCACATCCAACAATTTTAGCATACATCCCAATATGATTTATCCCAGTATAACAAAAGGAAACATCCAAGATGGTGCACAACGTGCTGAAGGTTGAAATTTGTTGTTAAAAAGTATATAAATTTAATTAAATATTATTATTATTATTATTATTTAGAAAATGACTGATCGTTTTACTAGATAAGATCCTTATTTCTCAGCTGGGGTCATGTAGAGCCCTTTGAAGCTGCATTAAAACTGCAGTTTGGACCTTCAACCCGTTGGGCACCATTGAAGCCCACTATATGGAGAAAAATTCTGGAATGTTTTCCTGAAGAAAGAAATACATGAACATCTTGGATGACACGGGGTGAGCAAATTATTAGGATTTTTTTATTCTGGAATATTTGAGAGGCTTGTCAAGCAAAGTCGATTCAAGAATTTGGGTGAACTTCACAAGGAATGGACTGAGGCTGAGGTCGAGGCATCAAGAGCCACAACACACAGACGCGTCAAGGAATTTGGCTACAGTTGTCGTATTCCTCTTGTTAAGCCACTCCTGAACCACAGACAACGTCAGAGGCGTCTTACCTGGGC